>JAVJIF010010811.1:0-146032 GCA_038442645.1 Agave tequilana
TCCTCTCATTTGTGCTAAAATTAGAGATTAGTTCAAGTTGATAATTTGAATCTTGCATTAGTTTTTAGATGATTATAATTTTATAAAGTAGTTATGAGTGCAATTCACACAATTATTTATTAGGATCATGTACGATTAAGATTGTCAACCGTTTTTTTAATTTTATCGCAAATGAGATGATCCAAATATGATGGGTCTCTTTCGGGTTTCACTTTCTCGTCAGAGTAGATTACAATAAACATTAATAAACATTATGATGAAAATATCTTTTGATCGATATTAAATAAAATTAAGTGTCGCCTACTCTGAGATAAATGAAGACACTCAAAATATCGGATCTGTCTCATTTTAAGTCATGCAAGAAATGCTTATTTGTATAGTACAAACCTTGTCCTCATTTTAACCCTGTAATTTGTCATTTTCAACGTTTTTACATATATAACCGCAAAATTTCCTGTTAAAAAGTACCTAAAAAATTCTTGATATTGTCAATTTACTTTTAAATCTTCGAGATCTTAAGAGTTTATCATTCTTTTAGAATAACTAGCTATTAGTTTTGTGCACTAAGTGCACTTTGCTTAGATGTATTATTTTAAATCGCAATTGTTTTCTTTTATCTTTATTGTTATTCTCATGTGTTATTTTGATTTTGTCTATTCGTTTAGAATTGAAATAAGTACAGTGACATATATCATAAAAAATATTAAAATAATTATCAAATACTAATAAGTCACTAATCTCACAAAAATAAAGTTAGTGATTGAATGAGCAGAGCATTAATGACTTAAAAGGTCTAAAATTCTCTCTAAGTTTTATTTGCCTCATCAAAGAACTTGGTGTGATACAAATTATGTAAAAAAGACTTACTACAATCCTATTTGTTTGCATCACTAAGGACAGCATATCTTATGAATGTAATTCTAAAACTATCATTTTCAAAAAAAAAAAAAAAGACCCTCAAGTCGTCTCCTTCGTCCACAAATTTGTAGTTCTTAAAGAGAAAATTTCTAAAAGTTTTTAAATTTTTCATTCTTTCCATCCTCCTTTACAATTTTTTAAAATTTCTCTTCTCCAAAGAAAATTTTCTAAATTTCTCCATATGAGTGTTATTTTCATCCTCTTTGTAAATTCTGAAAAAAATATTTTTTTGAAGAAAAAGATTCTATAATATTCAATTTGATCTTCTTTCTTCTCTTTCACATATATAAAATTTGTCTTTTTATTTAAAATTATAAAAAATTATATGTGTGTCAAAAAATTAAAGAGTGTAAATGTTCCCAAGTTTCGATCCTTCTTCTCCTTTCTCCTCTCAAGTATCAAAATTCTTAAAGTTTATAAAGGGATCGGGACAAGGGCAACCTGAGAGAGATGTAGATAGGAACGTCGATGACGGAAGAGAGAGAGGGCAGCCAAAGATGGTGCGGATAGCTACGGAGTAGTTGATAATGTGAACGCTTATGAGTTCCATGAATTTCCGGTTTGATATTATTGGTTTTTTCTTAGTCCAATAACACCTAATCTATTAGGCCAAGATCCAATATTTATTAATTCTAACAGTAGATTACTAATATAGTTCAATCATATATTAATTATATGGATGTGAGCAAGATCTATAACATGCTAGGACAAAAACCCTAAGATAAAGTATATGATCTACACTAGCATGCATCTGTGTAGTAATCAAACAAGTAGAATATTCTTATAGTATGTAAAGATCATTATGCACTCTCAATGAGATCTCAAACTTCCCCCCGCAACGAAAACACCTTTTCTTTGCTTTTAGATTCCTTCATCGCTTGCTCGTTGTGTCACATTCTATCTACTACTGAGATTTGAAAGAAATGTTTCAATGGATCGTTTTTGCACTAGATCACCCACTACAATGTTCTTCTCAGAAGATGATGTAACTAAGAAAAACCTACATTCTTCCTTTTCTTCTCCTAAAGATGAAAAGAAATATCATACATTAAGAACTCTCTTATTTTCTTCTCACAAATATGTGGAGGAATTATATGAAAGCGTGGATAAGCTTTATGGACGAGCATTAATTGCATAGTCAAGTAAGGTTGGATCCTCATCTAAGAGAGTTTAACCTGATAACAACTAACATATATATTTGAATTAAATCATATAAAAAAATGAACAAGAAGAGCAGTGAAGAAGAAAGGAGAAACGGAACATAAGGTAAAACACTTTTATTTCATTCAAAATCTTATTTGAGAAGTAAATTTGTTAAGATTAGTATACCGGGGACGTGCTATGCACGTTAAAATAAGATAAGTAATTAATAGTAAAATATATATTATACTGATTAGTATTATCAAATAATTATTTTTAATAAAATATGTATTATACATTGGGATTTCATTACAGCCCCCTATATCAAATTGTAATTAGAAAAAAAAAAACTCATCTTCATATTTTTATTTACATCATCCACCTCCTTTCTTAAACCAACCAGGTGCGCCCACGTATTAAGCGTTGAAGCGCTCCTCAGCAGCAAAAGACGCAAATGACCCGTAGTAATCGCATAAAAAAAGTAGATCACTTCAATATTGCGGACTGTTGGTACGCTATTTCTGAGCACGGTGACCATGATCGCAGTCCTCACAAAAATACCCTACTTCTGAGTACCACGATCTTGATCACAGTTCTCACAAAAATGCTATATTTCTGAATCTATATAGGACTACGACCATAATTACAGCCCTCTCATGATCGTAGTCCTAAAAAAATAATTTATTTTTTAGTCTTTATGGGACTGTGATAATCCTCATTATTAGTGAAGTACACCTAGAGGGTGGTGAATAAGTGTAGTGCTAATCTAATAGTCAATAATACTGAAATGCAACAATTATAAAATGAATGATGTAAACGGTCAACTCAAATTAAGAAGTGAAGTCGGATTCTCTATAAAAAGCTTTAGAACTTCTCCTCTATATTCCTATAGATAATGAGTTGAGGTGCTCAATTGCCTTCTTGATTGAGAGTATGAAAACCAGCAAGTAAAAAAGATACTAGTAATGAATAATAGTGAAATAAAAGTAAAGCATGAGTGTAAGCAATAGCAAGTAGAGTAGAGCAAGAGAGAAACCAATCACAAATACAAGAGATTTGTTTCGAGGTTCAAGTATAAAGCTATACGTCCCCGCCTTCACCCTGTGAAGGAATTCACTATCCACTAAGGATCTTCCCACAAGGAGCCACCACAAAGAATTATAATGGTCTACATAAGACCGGGTACATAACTCCAAACTCGCAATTCTTTACAAAAGAGGTAGCACAAAACCAATGAGATTTACAAGCTCTTGGTGACCACAAAGATTACACACTATCTTTTACACCTTCTATAGTATATAATGAGAAGTGAAGCTCAAGAAGTTTGTGAGAGAGAAAATTCAATCAAAATCAATGAACTTAAATGCTGAAAATTGGTTTGAAAATGAGAGTACTTGAAGCAAGAAAACTAGAAAACTTTTCTTTTTGAATAAACTTTATTTTTTTGAAATTTTTCAAAATCAAAAGATTTTCTTATGTTTAATCCTCTCCAAATGAACTATATATATACAGGCAAGTGACAAATACTGTTAAAATAATTTATCAGGTCATTAGAAAAGAGATTAGGTCTAAAAAAAGAGAAAAATATCCATTGGGAATAAGATAAAAATCTTAGAATTTAAAAATAGTTGTTACTGTAGCACTATCAAAACTTCGGTCGATCGCCCGGTCGTCTGAAAGTTCAAATTTTTGAACTAGCTGTTGACGCCAGTCTACTGCCCGGTTGACTGATCTCCAACCGAGGCCAAATTGGTGCCAGTCGGTCAACTGCCCGGTCGACTACTAGGTTTGCCGATTGACCGGTCGGTCGCCGACAAACATGCCTGACATGCACAGGCTGAAGGCCACATATGGCCCCGAGGTCTCTCGACCGGCCGATCAACCGACCAAGCCTAAAACATAAATTCAGGTAGTTTTTTGAAATAAAACTCATTTTCAAATATTTTATTGATGCTTGAAAAATGACTTAGCAATACATAGGCTATGGGATACATGATAAAAACATGATATATAAATTTAGAAAAAATAAGGGACATGCATCAAACATCAGACCTTGTAAAATACCAAAATGAAAAAACTAGATGTGAAAATTTATATTTTGAAAACTTGTATTTGTATGTGACTTTTGAGCATCAATTCTTCATTCTATACTTTAAATATTCTTTTTTCTATATACGATATATATATCTTCAAGCAATCTTCAAGAGGGCTTCTCAAATACAAATCTTGATCATCCAAATTCGAATCCTTTCCTTGAGTGATCTTGAGATAAGAATACCTTCCTTTTGAGAAAGAACACACCAAATATCCTTTGAACCTGAAATACTTAAGAATACTTAAACTCGATTAGTACCGAATAACTTCATGTGGTTTGTAATCATCAAAACAAACTGAAAATGTACCCTTGGGCCAACAATCTCTCCTTTTTGATGATGACAAAACACATGAGTTATTTAGGATAAAGATATATAGGAAGCTTGAAAAGCTCCCTAAGTGATGCTTATCTATCAAGTTTCATTGTACATGACTACTGATATAGTAATGTCAAAACAAGTCATATGCATATGAGTATGGATTTGAAATATGGAATATGTAGGCATAAACGAACCAACATCCATTTATGCCTCCAACCACCAAAATATTAAGTATGCAATACAAATACTAACAAAGCATATAAATATGAATTAGCGGTAACCATAATTTTCTAAATTTCATAGACCCTTCATTAAATTCTTAATAACTAATAAAATAACTCATAAAATCTTGTCTCCCTTTTTGTCAAATATCAAAAAGGGATACAAAAACTAATTTACCAATTGAAAGTAAGCAATTGAAAATAAAATATCAAATAGATATTTAAAAGATACCAAATAGATATTAAATAATCATATGGAATATAGAAAAAATTAAACAAGAGTCATGAATCTATAATGCAAATATTTATTCACCACAATGAAAAAATCTATTAAAATCTAGTAGTTTAATAAAAATCTCTGCTAATTAAAAATCTGTAAAAACATAGTTAATTTCAATATCTCGTTTCTCATAATGATCTCTAAAAAAGTGATGTCTATTCTTTATGTGTTTGGTATTATTATGTTAATTTGCATTCTTGGTCATATGAATGGTACTAGTATTATCGCAAAATATTTTGATATGATAAAGTGCAAATCATAATCAAGGAGAATATGTTTCATCGAAAGAAGTTGCGCACAAAAAGCTCGGCCGCAACATACTCCGTCTCAGCGGTTGAGAGGGCTACAGAATTTTGTTTCTTAAAAGATCATGAAATAAGACAATTTTCATGAAATTGACAAGTTTCACTTGTGTTTGTCCTATTCACTCTAACCGGCATAGTACACATCCGAATAACTTGTCATTGAAAATATTCAGTTTTTAGATACATAAACCCATCCGCTAGTGCCTATATTTAATAATGAGTTTTACGACAATCAAGTGAGACCCTTTAGGACAAACTTGAAATCTAGCACATAAACACAAGCTAAACATAATATTTGGCCTATTTGTCATCAAGTAAAGTAAACTACCAATCATACTAGGATAGAGTTTAATGTCAACATTTTATATTCATCCTTGTCAAGCTTAGTTGTGCTATCCACGGAGTCTTGCTAATCTTTGCATTTTTAAGCCAAATTTCTTGATAAGTTCTCTTATATACTTGGCTAGATTGATGAAGATTTTATTACCTCTTTGCTTGATTTGGAGTCTAAGAAAATAGTTGAGCTCTCCCATCATACATTTCATACTCTTTTTAATGCATGATTCAAAATTCTCATAAAGGTTTTCATTAGTAGATCCAAAAAGGATATCATCAACATATATTTGCACAATCATGATATCATTATCTCCATGCTTTGTAAGGTAGTGTCAACTTTGCCCTTAATAAATCATTTAAAGCAAGAAAGTTACTCAATCTTTCATATCAATCTTTTGGAGCTTATTTAAAACCATATAAAGCTTTATCAAGTTTAAAAACAAATTCCAGATGTGTACGATCAATAAATTATGGGGTTATTCAACATACATCTCCTCCTAAATGAAATCATTCAAAAATGCACTTCTAATATTCATTAAAAAAAGTTTAAAATCTTTGAATGAAGCAAGCAAGTGTCATTCATATGGCTTCAAGCCGTGCTACGGGTGCAAAGATTTTCTCAAATCGATTCCTTCGATTTGGGTGTAGTCTCGAGCCACTAACCTAGCTTTGTTCCTAATAATAATTTCAGCTCATTCAATTTATTCTTAAAAAACCATTTAGTACCAATAGTTGGTATATTATGGGGCCTAGGAATAAGATGTCAAATTTGATTGCGCAAATTGATTAAACTCTTCTTGCATGTCAAGCAACTAATATGAGTCGCCATCGGCTTCGAGGATATTTTTAGACTCAATATGGGAGAAGAATGCAAAATGGCCACATAATTATGAAGTTTAGAGAGAGTAGTTACCCTTTTGGATACATCACCTATGATGAGGTCCTTGAGATGATTTGTAGTATATCTTTAATTCTTTAGAAGTGTGTTGAGTTGGCTCCACTTCAATATTATGATCTTCACCAGTAGTGTCATCTTTTTCTTGTCATCCTTTTCTTGAGCCGGTAAGTCATTCATGAAAATCTTTTCAAAGTGTTCTACTACAGAATCAATCTCTGCAATATTCTTTATAAAAGAGAGTTAGATTTCTCAAAGTTCACATGCATAGACTCTTCAGTAGTTAAAGTTGACTTATTGAAGACCCTACATGCTTTGCTAGTGTCAAAAAACCAACAAAGAAAGCTTCAAAAGATTTTGGGTCAAATTTACCTAATTTACCTTTGGTGTCTAAAACAAAACATTTGCAAGCAAAAACTTTAAAATAGGAAACATTTGATTTTCTCAAACAGTAAATCTCAAAGGGAGTTTTATTTGAATTTTTGCAAAAAATAAATTCTATTTTGAATGTAATATGAAGTGTTTACGGCCTCAGCCTATAGATATTGAGAGAGTCTATATTTACTAATCATTATCCTAACCATTTCTTGAAGAGTACGATTTTTTCTTTCAACGACTCTATTTTATTGTGGAGTTTTAAGACAAGATAATTCATGTTTAATTCTATCTTCTTCAAATAAGCGGTAAAAGAATGGTTGAAGAACTCACTAACTCTATCTATCACTCTTTATGCGTAAAATCAAAAAAAAAAATTTAACCCTTTTTATGAAAACATGAAAATGCGAAAAAACTTATCTTTATGTTCTCTAAAAAGAAACCCATATAAATCTTAAGAAATCATCAATTAAAACAGAAACAAAACAGTTACCACTAAGACTTTTGATTTTAGTTGGACCAAACAAATCTACATGTATCAATTCTAGAGGTCTAGATATCATAATATCCTTGATTGATTTAAAAGTAGACTTGTTTGTTCAAGTTGGCACGCATCACAAATGCGCTCCTTTTCAAATTTCAAACTAGGAAAACTTTTATTTATTCCTTACGATTAATTCGGGATAGATGATCAAACAAAATATAACCTAGTCTCCTATGCCATAACCAAGAACCTTCATTAAAAGCATTCAAATAGGTGGCATTGTATTTTAAATTTAACATGTCAATCATATAAACATTATTTTCACGATAATCGAAAAGAATACAAGTTTTAGATTTTTTTGTCTAAAATACATGAGTAGAGTCATCAAAAATAACCCTTAAGTTTTTGTCACATAATTGACTATTGCTTAATAGATTATATTTAAGTCTCTCTACTAACACAACATCTCAATTTAAGGAGATGAGCCAATCTTGATATTACCTATACCAATGATTTTACATTTGAATCATTCTCAGAAGTGACGGTGCCACCCTCATGATACCTTAATAGGATTGCAAAGTTGTTGATATCCTAAGTCATGTGCCTTGAGCAACCACTATCAAGATACCACCATTCTCTACGTCTTAAAGCCTTGGTACGTACCTATATCATGTAAACTAGTAGTTGATTTTGGTACCCAAACTTTCTTGGTCCTAAAATGTTAGTTTTTCGAATTCAAACATGACTATTTGATGCATTCAGTTTATCATAATAAAACTTTGTCAAATGACTTTGGCGGTCACAATAGGTGCATGTATACACCTTGGTATATAAAAATGCATGATGTGTGTGGGGTATGATGAGTATGTGCATGAGTGGCATGATAAGCATGTGATTGGGTTTGTGTGTGTGAGCATGATTTTTAGAGTGTGAAACAAGTTGAGTGTGTATTTTTTATGAGTTTGCCTCTTTGAAAGCATAGATTCTAATTTAGCTTTGTCAAATTCAGATTTTTTTAGAACATTTTTCAAAGTATTGATTTTATTTTCAAAGTAAAAATCTTATTTTCATCAATGATAAAAAATTTATCTTTGTAAGAGATTTTTGTGCATCAAAATCTTTTTAGTTTTTTCAAGAGTGAAAAATAATATTTCTATTTCTTTTGAAATGATGACTAATTTATTTTGAAGAAGCTCATTTTCTTTTTTCATTTTCAAATATTTTTTTTAAGAAAATCATAGTTGTTGAAAAAAATTTCAAATGTCCACAATATCCATCCATAGATCGTTCACAATCATCAAGATAAGATTCGGATGTTACCTTGAGTGTGTTCTCATTTGCCGTGAAACTTACATTAGCCGTGTCCACCCCTTTTCAGAGTCGCTCTCCAAATCTCATATTGCCTTCAAGACCTTCTTTTTGTAGGGCTTCTTAGAGGTAGAAGGTTTGCTCTTAGTATCTGAGCAATCGACAATGACATGTCTTGGCTTCCGGTTGTAGAAAACTATTTTCTTTTTCTCCTTTGCTTGCCATCTTCTTTGGTTGTAAAATTTGGTTCTGTTGTACATTCTTCTAACATTCTTCATAAGAAGAGATAAATCTTCATCATCGTCTTGGTCATCATCTTCATCATTAGAGATGGTAGGTGTGGATCTGAAAGCAAATCTTCTTCTTTTGGGGTTCTTTGTCCTCTCTATCTTTTCTTTCCATCTCATAGGATTTTAGATTCCCAATGAGACCAATGACGCTCATTTCTTCTTTGTCATTAAGCTCCTTCAAAGTTGTAGACTTGACCTCCCAAGATGGCAGAAGTGCATGAATCACCTTCCTCACCTTTGGTTATTATCAATCTTATCACCTAAAAAAGTAAGATCATTTATAATTTTAGTGAACTTGATAATTATGTCATCAATAGGTTCATCTTCAATCATGAAAAAATTCTTATATTGGGAATATAAGAGATCAATCTTACCTCTCTTGACCTGTGAAATCCCTTCGTATGTGACAATCAAGTGTGACCAAATCTTGAATGAGAATTTGCAACGAATTACCCTAGACAAATCATCATTATTCAAGACTTGAAGAAATGCATAGTGAGCTTTTATATTTGCATCAATTTTCTTGTTGGCAATTTAGGACCAAGTGTCCTCATTCAGAAAAACTAAATGGTTTGGTCACCACCTTTGCAACTCAACTTCCTAGAGATTGCAAGAAAACAGTCATCTTAACTTTTCATATAGGAAAGTTAAGGCCATTAAACTTGGATGAAGTCTTAATACCTTCAACCATGTGGACTAGTGTCAAATCAAGCAAATGGTGCAATAGAATGAGTGAATAGCAAAAGATCTCTCTAAGGTGGTTAAACTAAAAACTAAAGTCCAAAATCTCTGATGCCAATTGAAAGTACATTTAGAGGGGGGAATAGATGTAGTGTTAATCTAATGGTCAATAATATGAAAATGCAACAATTATAAAATGAATGATGAAAACGATCAACTCAAATCAAGAAGTGAAGTCGGATTCCCTATGAAGGGCTCTAGAACATCTCCTCTATATTCCTCTAAATAATGAGTTAAGCTCCCAATTGCCTTCTTGATTGAGAGAGAGAAAGCCGACAAGTAAAAATTTGCTAGTAATGAATAGCAAGTTGAATGAAAGTAGAGCACGAGTGTAAGCAATAGCAAGTAGAGTAGGAACAAGAGAGAAAGCAATCACAACCATAAGAGATGTTTTAAGATTCAAGTACAAAGTTGTACATCCCTGCCTTCACGCGTAAAGGATTTCACTATCCACTGAAAATCTTTCTACAAAAAGCCTCCACAAAGAAACTGCAATGATCTACATAAGACCGGAGTATACAATTCTAACTCTCAATTCTCTACAAAAGAGGTAGCATAAACCAATGAGGTTTACAAGCTCTTGGTGATCACAAAGATCACAAATACTCCTTTTTATAACTTCCTGTAGTATGTAATGAAAAGTGAAGCTTAAGAAGTTTGTGTGAGAGAAAATTCAGCTGAAATCAATAAATTTAAGAGCTAAAAACTTGCAGAAATTGGTTTGAAATGAGAGCACTTGAAGCAAGAAAATTAGAAAACTATCTCTTTTAAATAAACTTAATTTTTTTAAATATTTCCAAAAATCAAAATTTTTTTTTTATTTAATTCTCTTCAAGTGAACTATATATATAGGCAAGTGATAAACACTGTTAGAATAGTTTATCAGGTCATTATAAAAGAGATTAGATCAAAAAGGGGATAAATATCCATTGGAGAATAAGTTTAAAAATCTCACAATTTAAAAACTGGTCGTTAATGTAGCACTGTTAGAACTTCGGTCGACTGGTAGTGCAAATTTTGAACTAACTGTTGACTCCAACTGAGACCAAACTGGTGCCAGTCGGTCGATTGCCCTGTCAACTGCTAGGTTTGTCGGTCGACCGGTGGTCACCTGGCAAACATGCATGGCATGCACAGGCTGAAGGCCACATATGCCCCTGAGGTCGAAGCCTAGAACATAAATTCTGATAGTTTTTTGAAATTAAACTCATTTTCAAATATTTTATAATTGTTTGAAAAATGATTTGGCAATATATAGGCTATGGGATACATAATAGAAACAGGATATATAAATTTGTAAAAAATATGGAACATGTATCAAACATCAAACCTTGTAAAATACCAAAAAGGAAAAACTAGATGTGAAATTTGTATTTTGAAAACTTGCATTTTTGTGTGTGACATCTTGAGCATTAACTCTACATTATATACTTTAAACATTTTATTTTCTTTCATACGTTCTATATGTCTTCAAGCAATCTTCAAGAGGACTTCTCTAAATGCAAATCATTATCATTCAAATTCGATCCGTTTTCTTGAGTGATTTTGAGACAAGATGCCTTTCTTTGATCTGGATCCCATACCCGCTCGCTTATCCCAATTTCGTACCTTTGGACGCCAGTGACACCAGCGCGATGCCGACACAGATGAGGCTCCGCAAGCTCAGTCACAATGACGATTGTGTCCTCGTCTAGTGCAATTGAATGGTTGGTATTGGGGGCAGAACTGTCTTTTCACAAGGCCGAAACCACGGTCATCTCCCTCCACGACTTCGCTCGCGGTCCAGTTGCATCGGCCTGCTGTCGAAGTTTTTTTTTGCCCACTCGCGGGTCACGTGATTTCGGTCCTTTGCGCGAGGGAGAAGTCTTTAAATAGGGGGCACCTCCAGCTGTTGGGATGCACTCCATATTTCAAGGAGAAGGAGAAGAGAAAAAGAGGTTAAATATATAACTAACGTTTATTTATCTCTCTTTTCCTCTGTAAACTGTTATCTTGAATCGAAACGTTTCCTCTCTTTCTTTTAAGGTAACAATCTTTCCGATCTTTCCTCTCTCAGTGATTCTGATTTCTTCTTCAGTTCTTCTGCATCTGCGATTGATTTAGTTTTAAGTTCATTGATGAAGTAGTGTGTTTGATCTTTCTTTGATCCTGCATTGCTTGTTTATTAGAGGATTTCGTCATCTTTTTATTGCAATTATCTTTTTATTGCAATTAGATTGCAGATTGCTGGATCTTTGTGATCTGCGGCTTAATGTGGGAGTCGGCAGAGAAATTGGCACTTTCTAAACCTTCAGTGAATGGGTTTCAAGGTTTTGTTCTAATTGATTTTATTTGCCGACTTGGCGAAGGGAATCGATGCTTTAGGGTTGATTGCGACGGATTCGTTCCTTATCTTTTTATTCAACGTCTTGTTGAGATTCTGTCCGGCCCTCTGATTTGTGCTTTAGCACATAGCTCCTTTAAATTTGCATAAAATTGCTTGAAAGCAAAGTCAGTCTTTTTGTTGTAATTTTAACAGTTAAGTTGGATCTCAATGAATAACATAATATATATATATATATATATATATATATATATATATATATATATATATATATATATATATATATATATATAAAGTTAAGAGACTTTGAAATATTCGAAGGTTTATGAAGAGTTCGGTTAAGAGACTTTGAAATATTCGAAGGTTTATGAAGAGTTCGGCAAGGGCTATGGACTGTGGGGCGGCTGGACTTGTCAATCTTTAAGGGATATTTTTTTTTTTTTAATTTTCGACCGAATTACACTTTTGCCTAACTTTTTCTCTTTTTTGATATAATTATTTTTCTTTAGATTTAGGTACTTTACTTAATTGGAGCCGTTCTCGTCACCTTAAGTATTAAGTTTAAGAAAGCTGCATTTTTTTCCCCCTTTGCTCTGCTACGTGTTCCACCTTCTTCTTCTTATTATTATTCCACTTGCTTAGCTGTGTGCAATCATGCCATTACCTAATGGTAGATTCTTAGTCTTTTTTTAATCTAGTGGACTTCTGGGAAGTGTTTGGGCCCAAGTGGCAATTACTATTCTGTGGCATTTTATTACTTGTTAATTAAAGATTTGAAGGAAAGAGATCTAAAAGGTTAGGGCCTATTTGTTTCGCCGCAAAAACCCGCACATCGAAAGCCGTAAAACTCTTTTCCATTTTTCGCTGTTTGTTTCGCTGAAAAATAAGTTACAAATGCAACTCTTATTTTCTCACTTACAGTTGTTACAGTTAAATTTGTGGTCATATAAATCTCACTTTTACACTTACATTTTCTCACTTACGATTGCTACAGTTAATTTTGTGATCATGTAAATCTCACTTGTAATACACTTGCAGTTCAAAACAGTTACTTGATAATCAGTCTATAATTTAATATTATTGAATATTTAATATTTTTAATAGTGTTCAATTTTTTATTTAATTATTTTATATTTTTAATCTTTAGTTTTTTATTATTTTTAATATTATTTTAATATTTAATATTTTACTAATTTAATTTAATATTTTTATTTAATATTGTTATTTAATACTTTATTATTTTATTAATACTTATATCATTTTTTATTATTTTATTTAGAGTTAATATTTTATCAATATAACAATATTATAATATAATTTAAAATTACTATATATTTAATTATATATATTTCTAATATAAATAATTACTTTATTAATATTAAAATATACTTTATTATTATATTAATATTTTATTATGTTAATATTTAATAATTCATTATAATAATATTATAATAATAATAATTTATGATTAAATTATAATTATATTTTACTTTGTTAATTTTATATTTTTATAATATTACAAAATATTATAATAAAATTAATATTATAATAATTTTCAAGTATTTTTAATATTATAATATTATAACTATATTTTATTATTTTTCTTAATTTATATTTATGTTTTTTTAGTATTCATAAAATTTTATTAATGTTCTTTAGATTTCCTTAAAATTTTATATTATTTATTTAGTTAATATTTTAGTAATATTTTACTAAGTATACTAATATTTTATTAATATTATTGTTTTAAATAAAATATTAAGATTATTAATATTTTATCTCAATTTATTAATACAATTTAATTTGCAATAGTAGATTTAATTTAATAGTATTTATAATATTTAAATCACTGCTATAGTTAATATTGTGGTCAACTTTTTCACTTACACTTTTACGCAACCAATCAAACACCGTAAAATACAATATACTTTCTCATTTACACTTTCACTTTACCAACCAAACACCGTAAAATACAATATATTTCCCTGTTACAATTCACATTTCTCATTCTCATTTTACGACTTACGACTTGCGACGTTTTGCAGCGAAACAAACATGCCCTAGATCACCCATAATCTAGTTTAATAGCCTTAACAGTTATCACGAACCCTTTTCCTTAATTTCTTTTTTGATCATTTTGTTTTTTTAATTTGGAGCTCAAGATGAGGATTATACAGTGCTGTTGTTTATTGGTATTATTAGAACAATAAATATTTATTGGTATTATTAGAAAAATAAAGGGTTCGTCTGAGGAAGAAAAAAAAGGGACAAAATGATTATTTACTTAGTATTATTTATTCTATTCATGAATGGGGACAACTTTTGGTTGGCGCTACCCCGCTTGCGATGTTGCTTGCAACTTGCATCGGGGCCCATGCACTTTGCTCTGTTTGTTATTTTTAAGTGAGAGTTTTTCAGTGCTTTGTTTTGTTTTATTTTGGAGTGAAATGTTTTTAGTGTGCATGTATCTTTCCAACTCTGTCTCCATGAAAGAGTAGGTAAAAAGAATTAAGACTTGCTTTTACAAATTGAAAAACTGGTAATTTCTTACTTTCTAGAGATGTGATTCTTGCCTAATTTTACACAATATATATATGTAGTTCTATGTTAATAGTTGTACATCACCATCGAGGGACCATCAAGGGAGCAACCCCATATGTTTACATTTTCTTAGAAAACTTCCTGTTTTGAAAAATTGTTAGCTTCTTAGACAACTAGTTTTGAAAGCAGCAAGGTGTTGATTTGCTGACCACTTTTTCTTCTGGTCCCAAGTTTTGCATGCATCTCGAGTCCCTCTTTTAATGTTCATGTTTTTGTTGTTTTGAAGGCCTGTTTGGCTGAGAAAATTATTTAAGAAAACTGACATTGAGGCCTAGTCGATCAGCATTCCTTGAGAAAATTTATTGGTAGACCCTATGTTATCAGTTTTCTACCCATTTTATGCTCTTTTACAAAGAAATGAGAATTTTTTTGCAAAGAAATCCTACTGCCATTTGCAAGCGAGCATCAATCACAATTTTATCTCTGAGGGGCCATTGGAAGTTTCCCCCTATGCTATGCAATTTGAACTTTCGACTCCAAACGAATTGTAAATACTGTTATTGCAATGCAGGTTGTGAAGGCAGCAAAAACAAAGCAATGGGTGCCGGAGGACGCATGACAGACAAGGAGCGTAAGGCCCTGGATCTCCGTCACAACATCATCCGCCATGCACCCACTGAGAAGCCTCCCTTCACAGTTGGCCAGCTTAAGAAGGCCATCCCTCCCCACTGTTTTGAGCGCTCAGTCATCCGCTCCTTCTCCTATCTCATCTACGATCTCATCATCGTGTCCGCCCTCCTCTATCTAGCACTTTACCAAATCCCCAACCTCCCCTCCCCCTACAATTTCCTTGCCTGGCCATTGTACTGGATCTGCCAAGGTGGTGTCTGCACCGGTATTTGGGTCATTGCCCATGAATGCGGTCACCATGCATTCTCTGATTATCAACTCCTTGATGATATCGTCGGCTTCATTATCCATTCTGCACTGCTGGTCCCCTACTTCTCATGGAAGTACAGCCATCGTCGCCATCACTCCAACATTTGTTCATTGGAGCGTGATGAGCTGTTTGTTCCCACGACCAAAACTTCATTGCCCTGGTTCTTTAAGTACCTCAACAATCCAGCTGGACGGATAGGGTCTCTCTCTTTCATCCTCACCGTGGGATGGCCCCTGTACCTGGCATTCAATATCTGTGGCCGTCCTTACCCCCGGTTCGCCTGCCACTTTGATCCTTACAGTCCAATCTACTCTGATGACGAGCGTGCTCATATCCTCATATCTGATGCTGGAGTCATTGCAGTTGTCTATGCTCTGTATAAGCTGGCTGCTGCGTTCTCTTTGGGTTGGGTGATTAGAGTCTATGGTGTGCCGTTGTTAATTGTGAATGGCTGGTTGGTGCTGATCACATACTTGCAGCACACTCACCCTGCACTGCCCCGCTACGACTCAACAGAGTGGGACTGGCTGAGGGGTGCATTGGCAACTGTTGACAGGGACTACGGCATCCTCAACAAGGTGTTCCACAACGCCACCGACACCCATGTTGCCCACCATCTCTTCTCGACAATGCCACACTACAATGCAATGGAGGCGACCAAGGCGATCAACCGGTGCTTGGGGAGTACTACCAGCTTGACACGACTCCAGTGTACAAGGCGATGTGGCGGGAGGCAATAGAGTGTGTGTATGTGGAGTCTGAGAGTGAGAACAGAAAGGGAGTTTACTGGTACAACAACAAGCTTTAAAGAGCTGGTAACTGGTAGCATTCAGCCCTCTAGTTTTTGCATGTGTGTTTTAGTTGGTAGTCAGTGAGTCAGTCTTGCAATGATCTCCTTTTCTCTGTTTCTCATTGTTTATGAGAATAAGGAAGAAGGACATGGGCAATGGAAACTAAGCTTAGAGTTTGTTTGGTTGTCGCAAGTGGCCGTAAGCATAAGTGATAAACTATTTTATAGCTGTAAGTAAGTTACATGTAAGTAAATTTTACGGTGTTTGATTAGTAATGTAAAATTGTAAGTAGGAAAATGTATTGTGTTTTACGGTATTTGATTGGTAATGTAAAATGTATTGTGTTTTACGGTGTTTGATTGGTAATGTAAAATTGTAAGTGGGAAAATGTATTGTGTTTTATGGTATTTGATTGGTAATGTAAATTGTAAGTGAGAAAATATATTGTGTTTTACATAATTGGTAATGTAAAATTGTAAGTAGGAAAATGTATTGTGTTTTATGGTATCACAATGTGAAAGTCGTAAGTGAAAAAATTGATTTACGGCTCAAACAAACACTGTAATTTATGAATCGCTATTGCCAGTTGTGATTTACAGACTTTTATGGTGAAACAAACATGTTTAAGAGAATGAACCTTTTTACTATTACTTTAGTGCTGTAAGCTGCAGCTTATTTCGTCTCGTGATGTTTTCTTTACTGTTGTACTTTGACATGTTAGTTATGCTCATATATGGGTGTGTCTTGATCTGTAGCTGTTTAATTGTTGACCTCATCTGTCTGATGGCTTCTGTGTGGGCCCAAAAAAAACCTTGAATTATGCTTTGAAGTTTTAAGTTGATGCAAGCAATTAAGGCTGCTGCTGCAATTAAAGATCTAACCTAAATGTGTCCAACAGGCTATAAATCCAGCAATTTCTTGTGAATTTATATTTATATTTACTTATTCTATAGTTTGCAGTTAATTTCTAAAGTTTTTCCCCCTCTTTGTTGTAACAAAGGACTTCTAATGTCAGAGATGACAAGTATAAAGAGAGATTAAACAGTTACCAATATAAACTAATAGAAAGAAAAAAAGACAGCACACCAGTATCTAATGTGGCTCGGTCAATGTGACCTACATCCATGGGAGAAGACAACAAGAGGAATCCATTAATCAAAAGGGGAGAATACAAGAGATTACAGCTCTAATCTCGCTCACCTAAGCCCAAGGAAACTCAACTCACTAGAGCTTAACAAAAAGAAGATAAATGGTAAGAGAAAGGAGAGGATAATATAATATTTAACAACTCTCTCTTCTCACTTCCTTGTCCTTAAAATCTCATGCAATGTGATGCCTATTTATAGGCAAAACTTTTAAACCCTTTCATCACTTCACCCTACACATACATCAAAATCATAGGGTGACCCAATTGATTTCATTAGGGTGGCGAAGATTTTCATAGGGTGGGTATGATGTTTATAGGGTGACTTTGATCTTCATAGGGTGGTTGTTGATGACTTTTAGAGTGGTTAGAGATTTCATAGGGTGGCTATTGATGACTTTTAATGTGGCTAGAGATTTTCATAGGGTGGCTAATTGATTTTGAAAAAAGTCTACAAAGATGGCTTGATTTGTTTTTATTCATTAAAGACATATCAACAAATCTCCACCTTGTCTTGAATAAATAATAAATCTCTCCACCTTAACTTGAACTGTATCAAGTGTCTTTTGGATTCTTGCTATCTTCTCTAACCTCGACGGGTTTAACCTTCACCACTTTGAACACCAAGCAGATCGAGACAGTACTCGAACTTGCGCGAAGGTACGGGCTTTATCATCATATCTGCTGGATTAGCTGTAGTACCAATTTTCTTAACTTTGATGACTTTAATTTCTCGAATAAAGTGATATCTGACATCAATATGTTTGGTTCTCTCATGATACATCTGATGCTTCTTCAGATAGCACTCTGACTATCACAAAACACCGTAATTACTCCTTAGTGTAAGCCGTGATCTTCAACCAAGCCTCTTAACCAAATAGATTCTTTTATTGCCTCTGTAACTTGCCATATAGTCTGCCTCCGTAGTAGACAAAGCAATTGTCGACTGTAAAGTCGCCTTCCAACTAATGGCACTATCTGAAAGAGTGAAAGTATAACCTGTCAGAGATCTTCTTCTATCCAAATCGCCCGCAAAATCTGAGTCTGAATATCCAACAATTTTGTAATCAGAATTAGTTTTCCTGTCAAAGCACAGACCAATATTAGTGGATCCTTTTAAATATCGCAAAATCTATTTCACTGCCTGCCAATGGTCTTTTCCTGGCCTGTCCATATATCGACTTACGACATTGACTGCATGTGAAATGTTCGGTCTAGTGCTCACCATAGCATATATAATGTTTCCAACTGCACTGGCATGGGGAACATGAGACTTGTACTTCTTCTCTTCATCAGTTTGACAAGACAAATCTGCTGAAAGTCAAAAATGAGCATCAAATGGCGTTTTCACCGGTTTGGCATCAAGCATACCAAATCTCTCCAACACCTTCTCGATGTATTTCTTTTGAGAAAGGAATAGTTTTCCTTGCCTATTCCTATGATTTCCATTCCAAAATCTTTTTCGCTGCTCCCAAATCTTTCATCTTAAACTCTTGTTTGAGTTGAGCTTTCAACTTATCAATTTCAGACATGTCTTAGCTGCATCAACATATCATCAACATATAAAAGCAAATATACAAAAGAACTATCATAAGCTTCTGATGATAAACACAACTATCATATTTACTCCTAGAGTAACTATGCTCAATCATGAAAGTATCAAACCTCAAATACCATTGCCTACGTGACTGCTTCAAACCATAAAGAGATTTCTTTAACCTGCACACATGATCTTCTTTGCCTTCAATAACGAATCCTTCTGGTTGATGCAAAGATTTGCTCAAGCTCACCATGAAGAAAGGTTATTTTCACATTAAGTTGCTTGTGCTCTAAATCGAATCAGGCAACCATGGCTAGCAACATGCGAATAGAGATGTGCTTCACAACTTGAGAGAATATTAATTGAAGTCGACACCCTCTGTATGACTGTAGCCTTTGGCTACCAAGCGTGTTTTGTAACTTACAGACTCAGCACTAGGAATTCCTTCTTTCTTCTTAAAGATCCATTTGCAGCTAACAATTTTCTGTCCCCTGGGCGGCTTCACTAACTCCCATGTTTGGTTCTTGTGAAAAGATTCCATCTCTTCAATCATAGCAATAGTCTATTCTGCGGCTTCATCAGAATTGATAGCCTCATAGTAGGTGGAAGGCTCTGGAATCTCAATAGATTTTGCCGCACTTAGAGCATAAGCGATCATATCTGCATAAGCGTATCGATTAGATGGATGGATCTGCCTTTTTGCTCTCCCGGTAGCAATACTGTACTATTGCTCTTGCATTGTATCATCACCCGAAGCTGAACCTTGAGCATCATCGACTGGTTCAACGCGTGTGCTCTCTTGCACTTCTTCTGTAACTTTGCACTCAAGCTCCACCTGCTTGCTTGCTTCCTCTTTTGAACTGTAATATCAATAACAAACTCCTTTCTCAGTTGAAGCATATAACTTTCATCAAAAGTAACATCCCTACTAATAACAAATTTAGGTGATTTACGATCAGGACACAACCTGTATCCCTTCACTCCAGTAGCATAACCAAGAAATATAGTTTTTGTTGCCCTAGGTTCAAGCTTGCCATCATTTACATGAAAATAAGAAGGGCAACCAAATACTCGTAAGTGAAAGTAACTAGTAGGGGTACCAGATCATACCTCTTCTGGAGTTTTAAAATCAATAGCTGTAGAGGGAGACTGATTTACCAAATAGCAAGCTGTATTTACTGCCTCAGCTCAAAAACATTTTGACAAACTAGGATTGGAGAGCATACACCAAGCTCTCTCCAACAGTGTATGTTCATCCTTTTCGCAACTCCATTCTGTGGTGTGTACTGAACTGTACGATGCTACACAATTCCTTCATTTTTGTAGAATTGATCAAACTCCATGGAATAGAACACCATTCCATTGTCGGTTCTGAGGTGTTTAACCTTCTTTCTTGTTTGCTTTTCGATCATATCCTTCCACTTCTTGAAGGTAGCAAACACATCGCTCTTATGCTTGAGAGGATACACCCAAACTTTTCTGAAATAATCATCAATTAAAGTCAGAAGATTACTAGCTCCACCTTTCGATAGAACCTAAAAGAAACCCCAAACATCTAAATGGATGTAGTCTAAGGTATCTTTAGTCCTGTGAACACCTGTACCAAAAGAAACTCTATGCTGCTTGCCAAAAACACAATGTTCACAAAAGTCAAGCTTTCCTGTTTTCTAGCCACAAAGCAAATCTTGCTTACTTAACACATGTAGTCCTCTCTCACTAACCGTATATGCCACAAACGAGTGGTATCTAAGTCTACGTCTTCTGGCATTGACACAGCGATATCATCTGTTACCATACTACCTTGAAAGATATAAAGGGTATTCACCTTCTTTCCTTTCATTACAATAAGAGAGCCTTTGCTAACTCTCAAAACTCTATCTTAAGCTAAAAACTTATAGCTGTTGGAGTCAAGGGTGCCTAAAGAAATTAAAATTTTCTTCAAATTCGACACATGCCAAACATTACTCAATGTTCTAACAATACCGTCATGCATTCTAATCTTGATTGACCCAATACTAATTGTATTGCAGGGTAATTTATTTCTCATTATGATATTACCACCATCAATGGCTAGTAGGTCACAAACCAGTCCCTGTGGGGATATATGTGATAAGAATAACCTGAATCAAGAGCCATCTCATCTCGTAAACGGGCATCAAAGACGGTAACTGGAAGAACCTCATGTGATGTGGAGGCTTCTTCTATAATACTAACAATCGAAGATTTCTCATCTTGATATTTTCTCCTTAAAATTTCTTTTTCTTTGAGCTTAAAATAATCTTTTTTTATAATGTTCAAACTTATGACAATAGTGACACTCAATTTTTTCTTAACCTAGATTTAGATCTAGATTTTTCTCGAGATTTTTCTCGACCCTTCTCTGTACGATCGCGGACGAACAAGCCTTCAGCTTGATCCTCACTTCCTACAACTGACAATTTTTGTCTTAACTCTTTAGAATGTAAGACTGATTTGACATCTTCTAAAGAAAGTGTATCTCTACCATAGAGCATATTATTAACAAATTTTTTTAAAGAAAGCAGGAATGAGCATAATAAGATGAGAGCTTGATCTTCTTCATATATTCTAACATCAATATTTTTAAATCTATGAGAATTTTATTGAGCTCATCTAAGTATTCTTTAATTGATGTACCTTTCTTCATGCGAAAGGTGAAGAGGTGCTGCTTCAAGTATAGCTTGTTGGTCAGGGACTTTGTCATATGCAAGCTCTCTAATTTGAGTCACAAACCGACGTCGATATCTTCATCGGCAACCTCCCGCAAAACGTCGTCGGTTTGACAAAGTTGTATCGCACTATGCACCTTCATCTCCAGTTATTTCTTTTCGTCATCGGACATGGATTCCGGCAACTTGTCCTTACTGGACAAGACTTTCTACAAACCTTGTTGCACCAAGGGAGTCCGCATTTTGACCCTTCACAAACTAAAGCTATTTCTCCCATCGAATTCTCTACTTTGTACTTTGCTGAAGCCATCTCGAAACCCACAAGAAAATAACACTCATTCTGATACCAGTTTGTTGTAACAGTGGGCTCTAATGTAAGAGATGACAAGTATAAAATGAGATTAAACAGATAGCAATATAAGCTAATAGAAATAAAAAAGGACAGCACACCAGTATTTAACGTGGTTTAGTGAATGTGACCTACATCTACAGGAGAAGACAGAAAGAGGAATCCACTAATCAAAAGGGAAGAATACAAAAGATTACAACTCTAATCTCACTCACCCAAGCCCAATGAAACCCAACTCACTAGAGCTTAACAAAAAGAAGATAAATGGCAAGAGAAAGGAGAAGATAATACAATATTTATCAACTCTCTCTTCTCACTTTTTTGTCTTGAAAGTCATGCAATGTGATGCCTATTTATAGGCAAAACTTTTAAATCCTTTAATCACTTCACCCCACACATACATTAAAATCATAGGGTGGCCCAATTGATTTCATTAGGGTGACTAAGATTTTTATGGGGTGGCTTTGATCTTCATAGGATGGCTATTGATGACTTTTAAAGTGGCTAGAGAATTTATAAGGTGGTTATTGATGACTTTAGGGTGGTTAGAAATTTCATAGAGTGACTAATTGATTTTGCGAAAAAGTCTACAAAGATGCCTTGTTTATTTTTATTTATTAAATACATATCAACACTCTTGTTGAACATGAGGCCATAGTCAGACTTGAATCTGAGATTTTCTTTGAAGGTTAACCTATAATTCTGTAGTGTTAGAAATCGTTTGAAGCCTTGCTAAACATAGTAGTAAAGTTTCAAGTTTGCTCAAAATTCTGGCTAGCAGGTACAGCTATAATTCCCCATAGTTCCAATGGCATTTCTAGCTTATTATCTTTTATTCTCCCTGTTTTATGTGCTTGGTAATCTCTTATGTGCTCCCGTCCCCTTATTTGTCAACACAAAGATTGCAAAATAGTCTCTGACCATGAGTGCCATTTTACTTTAGAAAGAAATTGTGAGTATCATGGTAAACTTACCATAAATGTCTTATGTCTTGTTTGACAAAAGTTTAAGGAGAGAGATTAAAGAAAATGGATTAAGATTAGTTAATTCATTTCCAAAGGAGGGTATGCTAGTTAACCAAATCAAGGATTATATTAATCCTTGTCTTCTCTTTGAGTGCCATTGTACTTTTAACTAAAATCTTCTAAATCCCTATCAAAAGCAAAAAAAATAAAAAAATTAAGATGGTAAACCTAAGAGTAAGCTAGTTGGTTCTTTCTTAGTCAAGGGTTAAGGTGGTTGGAAAGCTTATAACTTGTAACAGTCTTAGAGACAGTGGAACATCTCTTCATCCTTTATTCCTTTGCTAGACATATTTGGGTTTGTTTGCGTCTTCCACTTTATAAACTCAAATATACCTACTTCCTTCCTTGGAGGAGCTTCTTGAGACTTGGAAAGTAACAATCATGGATACTAGACTCATACTAGCTAGGTATGTATTAATTATTGCTATGTGTTAGGTTATGTGGAGGGAGAGAAAAGCAAGAATCTCGTACCCAAGTATATTTCCCCACACACACACACCCTCCCCATTTTTAGTGACATTACATATGTATCCTTGTCTAATAGGTATTCTTATACATGACCTTAATTGATTAGATGGATTTGAAAAAACTTCCTTCCATTTGGTAAATTAGGATTGCAAGTTAAATTGGAGTCTTTTTCAACCAATATCAAGGAGCATTGAGGAGGCAAGGTGTTTGCAACTCAAAGTTGAAATTATAAATTGGCACAGATTAGGTTTCTCGTAAGAAAAATTATCATAACCAAGTGATTGAGGTTTTTACCTGCACATAAAAAATAGAATTTCAGAACTTAGAATAAAGAGTGTGCAATTATTCAATACTACCTCTATAGCAGGTGGCTATACGGGTCGTGATCCACAAGGAGGAACTAGCGATGGAAGTTTTTTTTAGCAAATACTCTTTTAAGTTACATTCAATGGTTAAAATCTTCTTTAAGTTCTTTAAAAGAAAGAGAAAAATGGAGTTACAGTTAAGTTAGGAAGAAGGTGGTAGATTGAGATAGTTAAGAAAATAGAAAATAGATACATATAAAGAAATCAAAAAGAGTGATAAAAGAGTTGGGTGTTGATGGTGTTGGTAATCTAAACTAAAAAATTAAAAGAAAGAATCTAAAACATAAAAATCTTACTTACCTCTTCGGCGCCTGCTTACCTTTGACCCGTATCGACAATGTACCTTTATTTGAAGGCGAACGAAGTATGACAAGTAGGATCTTTCTCATTCCCGATTTACACTATGAAATGAAGGGGCAAGCTGCACTACCATAGAAATGGATATTTATCACTATAAGCCGTCAATAGCACTTACAAAGGCAAGGTAACTTCGAGACTATTGGATTCATTTGGACCCACAAACATAGAAGAGGGAAGCAAACGAAAACAAGAATAGAAAAGAAAAGAAAACTTCGATTAGAAAAAATCACTTACACCGGTGTCGCCCTTAGTATAAACTAGTTCTCATTCCTCCATGAAAGTCTTCTCTCCTCTCAGTTACATAAAGAAAATAATATTACATAAAAAAACTAAAAATATAAGTTACAAACTATAGTATAGCCTAAATTCTACTCTCTGCTTGGTTCTCCTCTGCCTCTGATGTGTGGGTATGTATAGGATAGAAATGAATAAGAAATAAGTCTAAAGATAAGGGGAGAGGACTATTTTCTGAATTTGAGTCCTCCTCTTATCTTTAAACTTGATTTGATGTGAATATTCAGTTCTGATCTGCAGTTTGTTGGCATATTGATTACTGACTATAACTTATCAAATGATGGAATTAGAAATAAGGATCAACTTAAGAGTAGTAGCCCTTTAAGTCTTCTTTCTGGATCATCTTGAATCATCATATTTGAGTTTCAGTAGTGAAAATTATGATTCAAATACTAAAATGTGTCTTGTCAGAATTTGAGTCAAAATTGCTTTATCTCATCCGTTGATATTCTCTCTATCCATTTATTCCTCTAGATTAGACTTTATATTTGATGTTATACTTGGTTGATCATTAGTTTGAACTACTTGATTAACCAAAAATTGAATTTAACCAACTGGATTTGGGATCATCTTTCTCTAACCAAATAGATCTAGTTAAATTTGAATTTAACTGATATTTATTTGATTTTATCCTCTTTCTCCCATGATTATCTTCTGCAAAATACACATTTAAGATAAGAAATTTAGCAGATTTATTACATGATAAATGTGAAAATATAATGAAGAATAATGCAATAACACCCTCATACCTATCTTTTGCTCGTCCCTGAGCAAAATAATAAAAGTAAATCAAAGATTATTAGACCACTTTCGCGGGTCACGCGATTGCACTAAGTATGTGCAATAAGCCGTTAAACCCCTAAGTTCCCTCTAGAGGACGAGTTTTGTCTCGTGAGGGTTTTAGTGGATTACACCCTCAAAATCAATAAAAAGAAAAAAAAGTGTTAGAACTTTGAAAATACATTTTGAAAGAGAAGAATATTTGAAGTATTATTGTAAGAATTAAGTAATCTATAAGTTATAGGAAAACCGAATTTTTCATTCTTAAGCTTAGTCTTAATTCAAAAACTTATTATCAGCCAAGGCACGGAGTCAAACTGTATTTCTCATCTAATTTATTATTTTACCCTAAATCATATGCACCTTTGTGACCGGTGAAATTTTGATTAAGGGTTCTTTAACTCTAACTCTTATGCCTTATTTATTTATTTATTTTTCTTTTTTTCTTTTTTTATTTTTGGTGATATTATTCCTTAGTTCTATTAGGCTTTCTAATATGCCCATGTAACAAGCCTTTAATCGGTGACTCCCAAACCAAATGGTCGTAGGGTACCGTGTGAGAAAACACCCCAAGGACTTAATGACTCGAGCAAACAAGGCAACAAAACTAAGGATTTTATTATATGAACCGCTTTTAGGCGTGAGTACTTATACTTTATGAGGCACAAATACCCAGCTTAATCAGAGAATTTTTGATATTATATATATATATATATATATTATATATATATATATATATATATATATATATTGAGAGAGAGAGAGAGATAGAGAGTACTTGTTCCTTCAAGGATTTGATCCCAGATCCTTCCCACTCAAATTCAACCCCCAACATTCGAATACAAGATCCACTCGTTGAAGTTGATCTATACTTTTCAAGTATCTATAAATCAAAAATAAAGTGTTTTAATACTTTTTGCCCATCCATTAAGTAGGGAAAAACGGACAGCCTAAATAGTGAGTTGGTTAGTTTAACGGTGTAGAACATTTGAAATCTAACAAAAAATAGTTTATAGGGGTTTTTAATGTTTATCATAATGAAATGGCCGGATCGAGAATTTGTATGTCTAAAGACATAGATCTAACAACTCACTACTTTCGGCCGTCCATTTTGCGTCGCTTGATGGATGGGCAAAAAGTATTTAAAACACTTGATTTTTGTTTATAGATACTTGAAATAGTATAGATCAACTTCAACGGAGTGGATCTTGTATTCGAATGTTGGAGGGTTGATTTTGAGTGGGAAGGATCCGGGATCAAATCCTTTTGAAAGGATACAAGTCTATCTCTCTCTCTCTCTCTCTCTATATTATATATTATATTATATATTATAATATATATTATTATATTATATATTATATATATAATATATATATATATATAGACTAATAAGGCATAAGAATCTTTGTTTCTGAACCCTAAGTGTGTAAGTGTATAAAGTTTGCATATATCATCAAGGTAAAAATCAAAATTAAATTACTTTTTCAAATTTCTTCCTAACCTTGGAATTCAAACAAATAATCTTATTTTGACCAAGTATAAGAAATGCTAATTATAATTCTGCTATTCTTTAAAATTGACTTAATTTCTTACAAAAAATATGTCAAAATATTGTTTCTATTTTCAAATTTTTTTTAAAAGTAAAGAAAAATGTTAAATTTTTTTTTTATAAAAAGAAAACCTAAGCTATGTTAAAACCCTCCCCCACACCTCTCTCATGCATTGTCCTTAATGTATGAATTAATGCATAGATGCATGAAAAAGAAGAAAGGGAAGGAAAATATTATCTTATGGTGGTGGTTCCGATAGTAGTCTGATTGGGTCAAGCGTTGCTACCCAATCAAGATAACGTGATGGTTCACGGAACCCACCTTTATTGACCTCTTTTCTATTTATATATTTTCAATCTCCAATATGAATAGGATCATGAAAGATCCTATCGTGAAATTTACTCCCTTTACATGACCAGTCCTGGAAAATCATCACAGAGTCATCATGGTCTATATCTATGTCCAACAAAAGAATGACTTGGTGGAATAGTTGACTGGGCTCAAGAATGATAGTTCAGGAACCAATACTAGCTCGAAAAAATCAACTTTGGGTTCGATAGTTAGTTTTGGTTCAAGAGTTGAATCCAAGTCTAAAATTTGAAATTCACATTCTTTTCCCATCAAATGAATGTGACAATCCAAAATTGGTGACTCTATTTCTAAATCTATAGGCACGGGAATAGTGTTGGCTCGGGAAATTAGTTTAAATTGGATAAGAATACTGGAGTCAACAGAGATTCGAAGATAGAAACTAAATCACAAAGTTAAGGAATATGTTCACATTCATGTTCAAGTTCAATCTCATTAAAATGAAAACTTATCAATTCGTCAATGAGTTGATATTGGTCAAGTTCAAGGTTTTGTGATGAAATTGAATCTTGGTCAAAGTCTTCAAGATACCATGATTCTTGGACTTCCTCAACATGACTAGAAGTGTCTAGAATATTCAAATATTGGATAGGGAAAGTTTTATTATTCCTACGCATGTTTTCTAATCTACTAAATCTTGCTTCTATCATATCAAGTAGATCATTTTGGCATTGAATCATGGTTTCTATACTCTTTTCTAAGTCGGCATGTTCTTCTTGAAAAATAGAGTAAGGATTAGTGACATGAAAATTTTGATGGGATTTTGAGTCTTTTAAAATTTGGATACATCGCTCAAGCTCGTCTAAGGCTTCCATTCTCTTTTCCCAGTCAAATGATTCTTCTAATGGTTGTTCTGGATAATTAGAATATGAAGCTGGATGTTGGTAAGGTGGTTGACTATATGACTCGGGGGAGTTGTATCCCTATTGACTCTATGAAAAGTAGTGATGATTATTCCAGTCTTGTTCATAGTATTGGGATTGGGGCATGTATTGATTCGGATAAGACCAATCTGGCACACTAGGTTGGTTAAAGTTATGATATGCCGGGTTGGTAATATCTGAAAAAGAGGTCGGGATGTAATATGGATTATCATTAAAATTGAAAAAATTATTGTTATAAGCTATATCACACAAGAATTATCAAAATCAAACAAAACAAACAATAAACAAACAAAAAGAAAAAAAATCTAATCCTAAGTTAAGGTAAACCTTAGACCTAGACGACTCCTAACTAGTTAGACTGTCCACGGGGGGTATATTGCCGAATTTTACCACAAGTTAATCAGCCAGGTAAGGGCAGGATCGGTGGGAGGTATCCGTGCTTAAGCAACGGGCCTAATCATGCCAAACCACCAACCTTCAGGTTCGCCCCTCAATCCCCAACCTTAGACACCGATTTGGCAAGAGTCAAATTCAAATCAACTTCCCCCTTAGGTCAGTCTCATATATGAGTCTGAGATGTCCCTAGGGCCAACGTCTACTCAGTTTTAGTTAGACTGGTTAGTGAGTGAGGAGATGGTTTGTGGGCTAAGAGAGGGTAATAACTTTCCCACCTTATCTTATTATAGGACAAACCCTTAAGATTGATTGTGCAAAGTGTGCAAGATATAAAAAAGTAACATTCACAAGCAAATATCACCTAAGAATGTTTCCTAAACTATATGCTATGCATACGTACTTTTTGCTCCAGCACTCTTCAATGAATTAGACACGTGCCTAAATGCAAAGTCTAAACTATTTTAGCATTTAACAAATATCATTTTACTGTTGAGGTTAGAAAAATACGTACAGTGAGACAAACAAGGAAATAAATAGTTACATAATTTTAGCTTTGT
Organism: Agave tequilana; assembly: GCA_038442645.1. Taxonomy (NCBI): domain Eukaryota; kingdom Viridiplantae; phylum Streptophyta; class Magnoliopsida; order Asparagales; family Asparagaceae; genus Agave; species Agave tequilana. The sequence goes on from JAVJIF010010811.1 coordinate 29,071, forward strand.
AATTCAGCCAACCTGGAAAAATATAGGTTAGTAGTTTACTCAGATTGTCTCTAGAATATAGCAAATCTGAAGGCTTCTGGGCTCTACTTCTAGAGCAGAGTCCAGGGCCACTTATATGTCCATGGCAGCAAAAATTTCTTGTTAAACCTGTACACTAATAACAAAGAAGAAAGTTAACAAAAAATATAAATTTAAAAAGTAAATAACTTACCGTCCTTCTTTGGCAATGGCGTAAAAATTTGATTGAGGTTTTTACTTGCACACCAAAATATAGAATTCCAGAACTTAGAATAAAGAGTGTGTAAGTACTCAATACTACCGCTATAGCAAGTGGCTATGCGGGTCGTGATCCACAAGGAGGGACTAGTGATGGAAGCTTTTTTAGCAAGTACTTTTTTAAGTTACATTCAATGGTTAAAGATCTTCTTTAAGTTCTTTAAAAGAAAATAGAAACATAGAGTTATAGTTAAGTTAGGAAGAAGGGGGGTAGATTGAGAAGGTGGAGAAAATAAAAAAAAGATATATACAAAGAAATCGAAAAGAGTGATAAAAGAGTTAGGTGTTGATGGTGTTGGTAATCTAAACTAAAAAAAATAAAAGAAAGAAAACTAAAATCTAAAAAACTTACTTACCTCTTCGGCACCTGCTTACCTTTAACTGTATCGACGATATACCTTTGTTTGAAGGTGAGCGAAGTATGACAAATAGGATCTTCCCCATTCCCGATTTACACTATGAAATGAAGGGGCAAGCTACACTACAATAGAAATGAGTATCCATCACCATAAGCAATCAACGTGACTTGCAAGGGCAAGGCAACTTCGAGGCTATCGGATTCATTTGAATCCACAAACACAGAAGAGGGAAGCAAACGAAATAAGAATATAAAAAAAATTTCGATTCGATTCAAATAACAATGAAAGAAAAAATCATTTACACCAGTGTCACCCTCAGTACAAGCTTATTCTCATTCCTCTATGAAAGTCTCCTCTCCTCTTAGTTACATAAAGAAAATAAAAATTACATAAAAAAAAACTAAAAACCTAAGTTACAAATTACAGTATAGCCTAAATTCTACTTTCTGCTTAGTCCTCCTCTGCCTCTGATGTGTGGGGTATTTATAGGATAGAAATGGATAAGAAATGAGTCTAAAGATAAGAAGAGCTGACTATTTTTGAATTTGAATCCTCCTCTTATCTCCAAACTTAATTTGATGTGGATATTCAATTCTGATCTGCATCTTGTTGGCGTATTGATTGCTGAATATAACTTATCAAATGATAGAATAGAAATAATGATCAACTTGAGAGTTGTAACCCTTTAAGTCTCCTTTCTAGATCATCTTGAATCATTGCGTTTTGGTAGCAAAAGTTATGATTCAAATATTAAAATGTATCTAGTTAGAATCTGAGTCAAAATTGCTTCATCTCATCCGTTGATCTTCTCTCTATTCATTTATCCCTTTGGATTGGACTTTGTATTTGAGGTTATCCTCGGTTGATCGTTAGCTTTAACTACTTGATTCACCAAAAACTGAATTTAACCAACTGAATTTGGGATCATCCTCCTCTAACCAAATAGATCTAGTTAAATTTGAATTTAACTGATATTTCTTTAATTTTATCCTCTTTCTCCCCATGATATCTTCTGCAAAATTGACATTTAAGATAAGAAATTTGACAGATTTATTACGTGATAAACGTGAAAATATAATAAAGAATAAGGTAATAAATGTGTGCAATCCCCAAGTGCACGTGAGTTTGGATTTTTTTTCATTGAGATTTGTTTTATCAATCAAAATTTTTCTATTGATTTCATTTTTATGAATTTAAATTATCTCAGTGGGAGTCTCTTAAATTTCATAAAAAATTTAACTGAAAAAATATAGTTATTATCAAATAAAGTACACTTAGAAAAAGTAATTAAGAAAAATGAGAGTCTAAACTTATATTTATTTTAAAACTTTTCTTTGTATTCTGAACTATCTTTAAAACCATATGACTACGTGACATGAGCCAATAGTTAGTAGTTCAAGTAATTTTAAATAATTTATAATGCTTCATAGAAATTTTGCTATCAAATTCATAAAAAACCAAACAAAATTATATAAGATAAAATATATCAAATGATTCAAATGCCATAAAAAAGATTCTGGTACACAAACAAATTTATTAAAACTTCTAAAAGGAAAACAAGGAAAAACATTTAAAAAAAAAATATAAACTTACTTTTCTTTTGTATCTTCCCTTTTTCTGCTTGCAACATTTCATTTCTCTATAGTTGAGAAAAGAGTGTCATAGAAGATTATATAGAAGATAAACTATTTGAGAATTTAAAGTCTAATAGCTTCCACATTTAGAATCATAATTATATTACAAAATTAAAGAAGGAAATCTTTCCCCTTTTTGCTTTGTATAATTGAAAGTTAAAATTTTGGAGTAGTAGTTGAAAGAGAAGAGTGAGACAATAGATATGGGAGTCGATGTAGAGTAGTCGGTATTTGTTTTTTTCCACCTTGTATATCATAAGATATTGAAAAGAGGAGTTCATTATTATTTTTTTTTCAATTTGTGATTGCATGATATAATTTTTTAATTGAGATTCATTTTTTTCTCAATCATGAGTTGGTTTGATTTAGATTTTTTTTTTATTTGAGATTATTTTCATTAATCGGTAGTGAGGATTTGCACCAAACCTATTATTATTTGGAATTTTTTTAATTAGTTTCATTTTTCTCAATCAAAGGTGAGAATTTGTTATGATAATCAAATGGTCTAAAATTGCATTTGACGGATACATTATTAGTGTTTTTGTAAGTGTTTAGATTAAATAATTTCCACTTTACTCTTGAAGACGGAAATTAGGTTCGGTTGATGGAATCAACATGAGAGATTATTCTATCTTGCATGAAAGTGGGTTTTACACTCAGCTAGAAATGTGACTAAATGCTTTTAGGGTAGGTTTTATCTAGAGTTTGTCTAGTTGTTTGCATGTGGAGATTGAATTGCAATTTGTTATTTTTGGCCGATGCAAGCGGCATTGCCAGAAATATCATAAATCTTAAGGGTTTTTTAGATATGTACCCTTCAAATCTATATTTAGAAATTAACACCCAAATCATTAATATTATTAATTTACCTTTCAAATCTTTTGCTTGGTAAAACTTGCCCCTACTTTTTGATTTTGAATGGAATAGAAGAAAACTACCCATTACACTTACTTTTATTTTTTAAATGTTAAGAGTAGTAGTATTAGGAGTAGTATTAGGATTAGAATTGTACTAGGAATAGAATTTCTATTATTATGCAATTGTATCTCTATATATTTGGGCATTGCCCTCACCATCAATAACAACAAAAATTATAGTTTTCCTTTTCTCAATTATTGTAATATGGTATTAAAGCGAGGTTTCTTTATCGTCAATACACCACAATGAGTCGTGCTCATATAGCCATGCCCAGCACCGGGCCATTGTTCTAAAGAGCTCTCTGATTTCTCCTTAAAACCCTAGATTAAAATTACTCAAAAAATCTCCTCCACGAAATTTCTCAAAAATCATCTTTTTCCAACATCGCCTTCACGACTTCTTTTCACGCAACCATCAAATTCGGATGACCATCGCTTGCCCATGTGTTATCATTGATATCATCGCCGCAAATTTCACCGTCCACACTTCGTCCGCACAACCTCACATTCTTACGCACTTGTGTGAACAGTGCGCCGTTCTCTGCACATCACCTCAACCCAAGCCCGTCAGCCTAACCACAATCCTTGTCGGACCACCAGAACCTCCGCCAAGCCATCGCGATATCACCGGAGAACTTCACTGCCATCGTCATCCTCACCTCGACCATCGCCAAGCCCTCTCACGCCTTCAGTCTCGGCTTTCGCCTCCTAGTCACCAATGCCCAGCGGCCTTACCACCACTCTCGCCCAGCAGAGCCTCCCCGCCCAGCCGTCGATAGGCCCTTGCATTCTCGCGCTGCCCTGTACTGGGGCCATGTTCGCATGTCCCTTGTTGAGCTCCAGTGCTCCATCATAGGTGTCAGAAGTCCAGGTTGTCTTCCGCGTGCACTGTGCCTCCAGCCACCCACCGCCTGACTTGAGTCTCACAGGAGATCCTTTCTCCTCCTGTACTTTGGTTGCCATCACAGACAAGCCATCTCAATTACCCAAACTCCACCTCCACGAGCGTTGCCACGACATCTCCTTACTTCCTCCCTCGTCCATCGTCGCCTGCCATCGTCCACATATCAACCTGCTACCTGCAAGAGAACGAAAGAAAACCTAGATATCATTCGGGTCGTAATTCAACCTAACCCAACCTGAATCCACCAACAACTAATCGGGTTTAAGTCATCAACCCATGACAGATCGACCCGAGCTCTAATGGAAGATTCAAGTCAATCAGGTTCAACCTACAACAGATCAACCCAACCTACATACTACACTAACGAGTTAATCTATTGCAAATCGAACCTGACTGACTTGAATCTTCCACTTGCGGGTTGGGTCGATTTGTCATGGGTTTAATGAGTTAAACCCGATTAGTTGTTGGTGGACTCAGGTCGGGTCAGGTTGAATTACAACCTGAATGATATTTAGGGTTTCTTTTGTTCTCTTACGGATAGCAGTTTGAGATGTGGACAATAGCAGGCGACGAAAGGCGAGGGCGGAAGCAAGGAGATGTCATGGTGGTGCCCATGGAGGAGAAGGTTAGCCAATTGAGATGGCTCGCCTAAGGCAAAAAAAATTAGGCCGTGAGGTACAGGAAGACAAAGAATCTCCAGCGAGACTTTAGTTAGGAGGTGGGCGGCTGGAGGCACGGGGCGTGCAGAAGAGAACCTAGACTTCGGGCACCTGTGTTGGAGTATTGGGCTTAACAAGGGACATGGGGACATGGCCCCAGTGCTGGGCAGCTGATCGGTCGCTGATATTGCATAATTATTATCATATTCTCATACATATTATAAAATAAACTCTGCTTTTAATCTTATTTATTGTCTAATTTATATGTAGGTCCATTGTTAAAGGAGTGGGAAGAGAAAAGCCCAAAAGCCCATCAAAATTCTGATTTAATTCAGAATTAATTCGAAATCAGAAAATTAGGACAGATCAGGGCTCATCAGAGAAGATAAAGTCGGTTGAAAACTAGTTAATTCAAATCTTCACAAATCAATTAGTTAAAACCGAAGATAAAAGGAGATTTCATCAAATTAAGGACCCTAAACGACAAATCCAAAAGGAGATAATCTCATGTCACGAAACCAGGCAGCTCCATTCCTCGGCTGTGGCCACCTGTGAAAAACACCTAGAGGGGGGGTGAATAGGTGTAAGTGCAAATCTAGGAACTAAATGCGCTAAATGCGGAAGCTAATGCAAATTATTGCAACACACTTAATACAACACATAAGTGTAGCCGAATTCCCCATGAAGGGCTCTGGACTAACTCCTCTTGATTCCCCTTGAATGGGTTGAGGTGCTATGTGAAGCTCTTGTGGTTAAGTACAAGTGAGGCACACACAAACAACCAACCATATACAAGATATAGCAATATGAAATATGCAAGGCAACACAAGCAATATGATATGAATGATATGGCAATATGAATAATGCTATGCACAAATAAATGAGAGAGAGTTAGAGAGACAAGTGGATCAATGCTAACAACAAGATATGTTTCGAGGTTCGAGCACCTTGCTCTACATCCCCGCCTACACCACCGTGTAGGATTTTCAATCCACTATAACGTCCACCGAGGACTCCCACCGAGGGAACCTTCACCGAGAAGGATTTTTACAATAATGGAGTACCGAACTCCTCTCTCAAACACCACCTCACAACCGAGGGGTAGGCCCGTAGCCAAACAACAACCAACGCCTCTACCGAAGAGGGTTACAACAAATCTCCACCTCTCACTAGAGGGAGTAAACCAATCACCCGATCACCTCTACCAAAGAGGGATACAACAAGAATAAGGGTGTTTACAACAAGTGGTTTCTTTCAACCACAAACAATCTCTCTTTCTTTTCTCTTTTCCACAAAACAAAGATCCTAATAGATTAGGATAGAAGATAGCTCAAGTGTGGAAACAAGGTGTTTTTGGAAACAAGCAACAAAGAAAAACTACTAGGGAAATCTCTTGTAAATGATAGAAAATGAAAATCAATACAATCTCCCAAAACCCTAGTTTTCTTTGATTTTCCAAAAACCCAAAATAATAAAGATGAGAAGTTTAAAGCCCAAAAACTCTTTTGAAAAACTCGTTTTAAACTCAGGAAAACTGAGAATTTTTCTCTTGTAAAAACCTTGGCCAAAATCCCAAAGAATTGGGGTTTATATAGGCCCATCAGAAAACTAGCCGTTAGGCTGATGTGGCAGCCTGACAGGCTACCGGTCGACCGGCCCGGTCGACCGCCAACGGTCAGAAATGTGACCGTTGGGCAACCACGGTCGACCGGCTCGGTCGACCCAAACAAACAGAGAGCACTGCTCTCAGACCCGGTCGACCCGGACGGTCGACCGTCCAAAGTCTGCCAAACGTGCACAGATCTGTGCACGTCGGTCGACCGGCCCGGTCGACCGACTTCACCCAAGTCGACTAGGTCAGTTTGACTAGTCGACTGGTTGAAGCCTGGAACAAAAATCTGAGTCAGAAAACCAGTTTAAAAATATTTTGAAAAATCTTTTAAGTCTTCTAAAAATCCACAAAACTTGTTTTATCATTTTATATTGAAACACAAACAAGTGATAAAAATTTTAAGACATATATCAATCATATCAATTCATTTTTGAGTCTTGCAAATTTTATCAAAACCAACACTTGTATTTTTATCAAACTTGATTTTTCAATACATGAATAGGAAAGTCAAAATAAGCTTGTCTAGGAAGTTAAAATCATGTATGTATATCTAGAACATATCTAATATACATAAAAACTATTTAAGCTTATTTTGATCAAACTATTCATGAAAATCAAATCCAAAACATAAAATCTGTGTGTTTGTGCACTTGAGCATATCAACTATACTAAGCTTTACAAATGGATCTAAAACATACTAAACTATGGATAGCTAAGTCTTCTTGACAATCTTCATCTTCAAGGCGACTCGATCCACAAACACCGTGATCCATGAACTAGGCAAGGTATGAATTTGATGCTTTGGCCCTAGAATCACCATGAAAAGCTTTTAAACACCTTTGTTGAAGTTAATCACCAACTAATATCTTGCTAAAGATCTGAAACTTAAAATCACAAGAATATTAGTAAACATAACTACATGAGTTAATCATCATCAAAACTAGGGTGGAAGGCCTTTGGCCAACAATCTCCCCCTTTTTGGTGATGACAAAACTCAAGGAGTTATATATGCATGGATTAAAGTTAAGCTTCAAAGAAGCTCCCCTTAACTCATGCATAAACAAATAAACAAAAGATATGCAATGAATGTACATAAACATGTATGCATCAACATGCATAAAACACATAAACATATTCTAGAAGCTCTAGATACCAATTAAATTAATAAAACATTAACAAAAACACTAGATGCTCTAGATACCAATAAAACTTTATATATGCAAAAACATAAATATGCATATATCAAACTCAAAACTCAAAATCTTTCTCCCCCTTTTTGTCAATCATCAACAAAGGGGTAAACAATCAAAACAATAAATGAGGGGTAAAAAATCTTTCTCCCCCTTTTTGTCAATCAAAACAATAAAACAATGTTCTCCCCTTTTTGTCTAAAACAAAAAATAAAGTCAATAAGGGGTGACAATCAATTTGGATATCAATTGAAAATATGTCAATGAAGCATCTTGATATCAATTGAAAGTAAACAAAGATCAATAAATGTTATATGCTATATACATTCATAAAGAGGAAGACGCTAAGTTAGCTTCCCTACACATATGCATTACATGAAGGAGGGATGTTAAGCCCTAATTCACATAACACACATTATGTAATGTATAAGAGGAGATGTGAAGCTCCCCCTACACACGCATACCACATAAAGAAGAGATGTTAAGTTCTTCAATACAAAATACACTCATCATGAATCTATATGTAGAAGAGATGTTAAGCTCTCCTTGCATATAGTCAATACAAATCAAAACTTTTGTATTTTTCTTTAAACAAAATTTTTAGATACCAATTCAAAACACAAGACATCTTGATATCAAAAGAAGGTATTTTTCTTTTAAGAATATGATATCAATTTAAAATTTTATTTTCTTATCATAAAGCAAGGGAGTGGAAATACAAGTACCAATTGAAATATGAAAAACAGATTTTCTCCCCCTTTATGAAATACCAACAAAAACTATACATAGGCTTGAAATAAGATACCAATTGAAAACTAAATCAATTGAAATAATAGTTGAAGCTCAAGCTCTAGCATAAACAAGATTTGTGCTTAAGATATAGAAATATAATAGCACAAATAAAACAAGTATATGTGTATGAAATAGAATGAGTACCAATCACCAATAGATGATACCAATTGAAAATATACATACACAATAAACATATGAGTATACAAAAAGATCAAAATGATACCAATTGAAAGAGTTTAATGATACCAATTGACATAACAAAAATTCAAGTGTATACATCATATTACTATACCTCCCAATCAAGGTTCAAGTTTTAAATGATTTTCATTTTAAAGCATACATGAACATGATCTCCCATCCAACCTCCCATTAAGGGTAGGGTTTTCAAAAGTAGATTTGAAAATAAGCTTTGTTTGAAAAACTCTACCAAAATGAAGAATACCGTAACTAGTTAAATAGAAAATCTTTTAACTAGTACGAAATCCTTCAAGTAAGGAATAAACTAAAAATAATTTTCATAAAACACATGTAAATCACATAACACTTAAAACACTCAATATTCAATAAAGTCCATACATGCTCATGAAAACATACTCATGAGAAATATTTTAAAAATGGTGAGTGTACAAGTGATGTGTGACATGGCATTATGAAATTTTCAATTAAGCTCAAATTCTTTGAAACATGAAAATATGAAAATCATCAAAACTTATTTAATCTTCAAGGTATATGTATGTCTTATACAAACTAAAGTATACATACATATCCAAAACATAAAGAGTCCACAAATTATATATGCATGAAGGCACGTGGCTCAAAAGGATAAACATGTATATCTAATAGTTTGGACTAGATAGACATATACATGAAGTTAAACAATTAGACACAAAATCAAGAAAAACTAAATCTTCATCAAAACAAATTTCATTTCAAGGTATATGTTTGAACTGTCAACACAATAAGTATACATACATATCCCTAAACACAATTGAGTCCATATATAGATTTGCATGAAAGGCAAATGACTCAAGGGGTATACATGTATATCTCAAAGTTTGGCAATACAAACATATACATGAAGTGAAACACACAATCATAAAACGAATTCAAAAGTAGGAATACAAGTTTAAAATGTATGAATCATCAAAACTAGACTATACTAATACATCTAATGGGTTCAAATAAGCATTCAAGCTCAAACATATATAGATTTATTTGTGGTCCACTATATGTACAAGTATAAATCTTCTAGTTTTAATGAAAACTAACATCTAAACATATATTCAAAACTTGAAGCATTAAAACAAATGTAAAATCATCATGATAAAACTAAAACATGATTACTATGTAAATTCACATGTATTAGATTCATGATGTACATTATAGCTTAAACAAAAGTGAGAACACTAAGTATAGGTTCATATAAGCATGTGTGTCTCAAATACTATACATGTATGTCAAGGATCTAATAAACATGGTATTTACATACTAATGAAACATGCTATAAAACATCAAAACATGCTATGAAAGATAAACATGGAAAGCATGTAAACAATAAATAAGGAGTTAGAGATTCGATACCAAAACCAATGAGGGCACCGCTCTAGTTCTCCAAACCAAGGTGGTCTTCCCACCAAACTTCCCTTGAAAGTGATGCATCCAATTGATTTCCTTTAAGTACGGAACGCATCCACTCCAAGGTACGGCAACTCTCACGTCATGTGAGAGCCCACACCTACATTAAATAAAGGAGGGGTGGTCTTTGGTACCCACATCTTATTGGGTCCATGGGGGTTAGTCCCTTCTCTAACCCAAACAAATTTCTTTGCTAAATTTGAAACATGTGATCTATCATAACAAAATTTAGCAAGGTGGCCCTTACGTCCACAATGTGTACAAGTGTACACATGAGCATACATGGTGTGATGGTGTCCATGAGGAGCATGTGTATGCCGTGGAGGGTGTGCATGAATAATAGATGGAACTTGTTTCTTTCGAAACAAAGATTCCAAACGTGTATGCCCAACAACACATTGGCTCAAAGTGGAGCCCAAACAATCTACACTCTTCTTAAGCATGGATATATCATTGTTAATCAAAGAAGAAGTGTGGCATGCAATAGGTGAAGTGTGTGAAACTACCCTAGCATGGCAAACATGAGAATCCAAATCATTTTTCAAAGATTTATTTTTATTTAAACAAATATCTAAATCCTTTGAAATAGAATCAATTTTTATTTTCAAAGAATTATTTTCTTTTACAACAAATTCTATTTTTAAAGACAAAACTTTATTTTTCTTCAACACATCATTACAATCATTTTTAGATTTTAAAAACTCATTTTCTTTAAGTGCAAGTTCTAATTGAGATCTTAATGAATCCCTTTCATTATAGACCTCAACCTTCTCTTGCAAAACATTGTTAAGTCTAGCATGCAAACTCTTATTTTCATTTTCAAGTCCTAGACTTTTCTTTTTCAAAACATTATATTTTTCAATAAGTTTTTCACACACAATAGATAGTTCTTCATTCAAAGCATGGGGATCAACAAAATCATTTGAAGAACTAGCACAATCATCACTATCTAGTTGAGGTTCCGAATGTACCTCAAGGGAGTCATTCCCTTGGACCGTATAGCATTGTTGCGGCTCGGATTCTCCACTAGATTCCTCTTCTTGTATTTGCACTTGAAGCTTAGAGGTGTTGGTGGTTGTCAACAAATTCCACACTGCAAAGGAGGAATTAAAGTTAGAAACACACAAAAGATAATCTTTAGGTAATGTGCTTCTAATGGCCTCAAGGGCTTGTGCATTGGCCCCTATATGATTGCGATCACCAAGATAACATCTCTTGGTAGCCGCAAGAAAAACATGCAAACCTAGGGTCTTTAGGTATGAGGACATCCTATACTTCCAAACAACAATGTTGGAAGGATCAAAGCTAGGTGGGGTCATGAAGTCCATAGATGTAAACTATATGTGTGCAAACAAGCAAATGCAAACAAGATTAGCAAACAAATGGATCTCACTCCTAGGATGTTAAGCCTAAGTATCAGGAGCACTAGCTCTGATACCAATTGAAAAATACCTAGAGGGGGGTGAATAGGTGTAAGTGCTAATCTAGGAACTAAATGCGCTAAATGCGGAAGCTAATGCATTATTACAACACACTTAATACAACACACAAGTGTAGCCGAATTCCCCGTGAAGGGCTCTGGACTAACTCCTCTTGATTCCCCTTGAATGGGTTGAGGTGCTATGTGAAGCTCTTGTAGTTAAGTACAAGTGAGGCACACACAAACAACCAAGCATATACAAGATATAGCAATATGAAATATGCAAGGCAACACAAGCAATATGATATGAATGATATGGCAATATGAATAATGCTATGCACAAATAAATGAGAGAGAGAGTTAGAGAGACAAGTGGATCAATGCTAACAACAAGATATGTTTCGAGGTTCGAGCACCTTGCTCTACATCCCCGCCTACACCACCGTGTAGGATTTCCAATCCACTATAACGTCCACCGAGGACTCCCACCGAGGGAACCTTCACCGAGAAGGATTTTTACAACAATGGAGTACCGAACTCCTCTCTCAAACACCACCTCACAACCGAGGGGTAGGCCCATAGCCAAACAACAACCAACGCCTCTACCGAAGAGGGTTACAACAAATCTCCACCTCTCACTAGAGGGAGTAAACCAATCACCTGATCACCTCTACCAAGAGGGATACAACAAGAATAAAGGTGTTTACAACAAGTGGTTTCTTTCAACCACAAACAATCTCTCTTTCTTTTCTCTTTTCCACAAAACAAAGATCCTAATAGATTAGGACAGAAGATAGCTCAAGTGTGGAAACAAGGTGTTTTTGAAAACAAGCAACAAAGAAAAACTACTAGGGAAATCTCTTGTAAATGATAGAAAATGAAAATCAATACAATTTCCCAAAACCCTAGTTTTCTTTGATTTTTCAAAAACCCAAAACGATAAAGATGAGAAGTTTAAAGCCAAAAACTCTTTTGAAAAACTTGTTTTAAACTCAGGAAAACTGAGAATTTTTCTCTTGTAAAAACCTTGGCCAAAATCCCAAAGAATTGGGGTTTATATAGGCCCATCAGAAAACTAGCCGTTAGGCTGATGTGGCAGCCTGACAGGCTACCGGTCGACCGGCCCGGTCGACCGCCAACGATCAGAAATGTGACCGTTGGGCAACCACGGTCGACCGACCCGGTCGACCCAAACAAACAGAGAGCACTGCTCTCAGACCCGTCGACCCAGACGGTCGATCGTCCAAAGTCTGCCAAACGTGCACAGATTTGTGCACGTCGGTCGACCGGCCCGGTCGACCGACTTCACCCAAGTCGACTAGGTCAGTTTGACTAGTCGAATGGTTGAAGCCTGGAACAAAAATCTGAGTCAGAAAACCAGTTTAAAAATATTTTAAAAAATCTTTTAAGTCTTCTAAAAATCCACAAAACTTGTTTTATCATTTTATATTGAAACACAAACAAGTGATAAAAATTTCAAGACATATATCAATCATATCAATTCATTTTTGAGTCTTGCAAATTTTATCAAAACCAACACTTGTATTTTTATCAAACTTGATTTTTCAATACATGAATAGGAAAGTCAAAATAAGCTTGTCTAGGAAGTTAAAAGCATGTATGTATATCTAAAACATATCTAATTTACATAAAAACTATTTAAGCTTGTTTTGATCAAACTATTCATGAAAACTAAATACAAAACATAAAACGTGTGTGTTTGTGCACTTGAGCATATCAACTATACTAAGCTTTACAAATGGATCTAAAACACACTAAACTATGGATACCTAAGTCTTCTTGACGATCTTCATCTTCAAGGCGACTCGATCCACAAACACCGTGATCCATGAGCTAGGCAAGGTATGATCTTGATGCTTTGGCCCTGGAATCACCATGAAAAGCTTCTAAACACCTTTGTTGAAGCTAATCACCAACTAATATCTTGCTAAAGATCTGAAAATTAAAATCACAAGAATATTAGTAAACATAACTACATGAGTTAATCATCATCAAAACTAGGATGGAAGGCCTTTGGGCCAACAACCTGGCCACAGCAAGGTCACGGAAACGTGGCCTTAGTCGGATTTTCGTAGCTTTGTTAGAGAGTTGGGGAGCGTTTGCTCCCCCTATCTTCGTACGCCCTTTCCCGTTGGGTTTTGCCTATAAATACTGAGTTTTTAGAGACCATGGGGAATGACCAAGCAGAGAGTAGAATTTAAGCTAATTTGTAGTTTGTAACTTAGGTTTTTTATTTTCTTTCATGTAATTTTTATTTTCTTTATGTAACTGAGAGGAGGGATACTTTCATGGAGGAATGAGAGCAAACTTGTACTGAAGGTGATACCAGTGCAAGTGATCTTTTCTTCCATTGTTATTTGAATCGAATCGAAATTTCTTTTTTTCTTTACTTTTATTTTCCTTTACTTTCCTCTTCTGTGTTTGTGGATCCAAATGAAACTGGTAGCCTAAAAGTTGCCTTGCCCTTGCAAGTGCCGTTGATGGCTTATGGTGATGGATATCCATTTTTATGATAGTGTAGCTTGCCTCTTCAATTCTAGTGTAATACGAGAATGACCAAGATCCTATTTGTCATATTTCGCTCACCTTCAAGCAAACGTACATCATCGATATGGGTCAAAGGTAAGCAGGCGCTGAAGAGGTAAGTCACTTTTTTTAGGTTTTAGTTTTCTTTTCTTTTAATTTTAGTGTAAATTACCACACCACAATCTTCCAAATCTCTTTCTCTTTTTCAGCTTCTTTGTATCCACTTCCATTTTCTCTACCTTCTCTATCCACCACTTTCTTCCTTACTTAACTTCTACTCCATTTTCTCTTTTTCTTTACAAGAACTAAAAGAAGATTTTTAACCATTAAATGTAACTTAAAAGAGAACTAGCTAAAAAACTTTCATCGCTAGTCTCTCCTTGTGGATCATGACCTGCATAGCTACTTGTTATAGCTGTGAATTGCGCACTTGCATATTTATTCTAAGTTCTGAAATTCTGTATTTTGTGCAGGTAAAAACTCAATCAAATTTTGGCGCCGTTGCCGGGAGGGACGGTAAGTTATTCTCTATTTAGATTTACATTTTCTGTTAACTTTCTTCTTTGTTTTTGGTGTACAGATTTAACAACAAGAAATTTTTTGCTGCAGTGGCCATATAAGTGGCCCTGGACTTTGCTCAAGAAAGCAGAGCCTAGAAAGCCCTCAGATTTGCTACATTCTGTGGCAATCTGAGTGTCTGAGTGAACTACTAACTTGTATTTTCTGTAGGTTGGCAGAATTGTATAGTTTAATCTCTGTAGCATTTATTTCTTTTTTTGACAAACTATATATACATTTCTAATACAATAGTAAAAGTTGATTGTAAATGCTAAAATAATTTAGACTTTGTATTTAGGCACGTGTCTATTTCATTACATTTTTTATTTACTATTGAAGAGTGCTGGAACCAAGGAATGTGTGCATAGCATTTAGTTTAAGATTCATTCTTGTATGAAATATTGCTTGAGTGTTACTTTTTTCTGTATACTTGTACACTACACTAAATTGATTTAAGTGTAACACTTGCCTTAATTAAGCACCCTTTTTCCTAAATATTCATATCTTAAAAGGTAATTGGAAAGGGCATGCATGCTTGATACCCTATTTATTTCATGCTTATTGAATGAGTATGTATAAAAATGAATACATAAGTATGAATACACCCATGTATGTAGACAAAGAAAATACCCCACATGTGTTGACTTACCACCATCTCTCTCACCATACATGTACCTCATGGAGAGGGGGGAGGCATGGAGCTTGTCATAGGGCATGGTGTAGGGTAGAGTAATGGGTTAAATAGGGACACATGGCACACTCTTGTGGGAGATTAGAGGCTATAAATAGGGAGAGGTGAAGAAATTTCCTCATTTGCTAAAACTCTCTCTCTCTCTCTCTTCATCCCAAGGTCCCAAACCTCTCTCCCTCTCTCCCCTTTTCTGCAGCCAGCAGCAACAGCAGTAAAAGCCAGCAGCAACAGCAGCAAAATCCAGCAGCAGCAGCAGCAAAAGGCCAGCAGTAGCAGCAACAAAAGCCAGCAGCAGCAGCAAAAGGCAGCAACAATTACAACAGCCAAACAGCCTATTTCCTCCATTCTCTTCCACAAAAACACCCTTTTATTCTCCACCTCAAACTCCCACTTACTTCTCTTCAATTCACATACTAGAAAAGGTTCCGTATTCCTCCAAGAAACCGTTAGAACGAGTCAAGGAGTGGTCTAGATTGAACGACTCCGTCGTAGAGAGATATCAAACTTGAGGAAGAGCATACCACTTTAAAAGGGTGAGTAGAACATATGAATCTTTGTGTTATGATAAATAGACATAAAAGTAAAGATTTCGAAACTTGCTTATTCTTGTTACTTTATGTATCCTAGCATATTGGTAGTATATAATGCATGTAATTGTTGTGTGTTGGAGGAAGGGACCGGGTTGAACCGGAGGTGCGAGTAGGGAAGATTATGCGGTAGCGCATTGGAGGAAGGGACCGGGTTGAACCGGTGGTGGTAGAAGGGGAAAAATTTATTGCATGGATTGATGTGTAGGAGGAAGGGACCGGGTTGAACCGGAGGAGGCCGAAGGGGGAGCCCAATGTAAGGTCAATAAAGTATATAGGTGCGACTAAATAGAAATTCTATGTTGAGATTGTATATATATATAAATCCTTAACATTGAATCTGGAATAACTTCGTATATAGACAAATATTACATAGGTTAGTCGACTAAGTCCCTGGGATAAGTCGACTATAGGTGTGATACATAGGCAGATAAACTACTGGAAAGCCTGGTTAGTCGACTACAGACAGACTGTAGTCAACTAACTTCAGATACAGAGAGCAAACAGAGAGTTGGCAACCTGTTTTGGACATAATTAGTCGACTACAGTCGACTTATAAGTCGACTAATAAATTGTGTAGTCGACTACACCAGAGAGGGTAGTCGACTATAGGTGGTATACAGAGAGCAACATACCCTCCCGAACCATACCTAGTCGACTATAGGGGACCTGCAAGTCGGCTATCACATAGGGTAGTTGACTATACCAGGGAGGGTAGTCGACTACATAGGATCCTGTCAGCCAACAGAGAAGCAGATCCTTTTGGGTTGCCTTCAGTCGACTATAGCTATAACTCTAGTCGACTGGTGGGTATTATTAGTCGACTACATTAGGATATAAGTTGACTAATAGACCTTATCACTGTGTTCCAATTGGGTTCTCGGCTAATAAGAAATTTTATATAAATAGTATAATGACACACCGGTCAACTTGATAACTTAGGCCATGTAGACCTACTTAATAAGCATGCTTAAATATTGTTTTACTCACTGAGCTGTCAGGCTCACTCTATTCTAATTCCACCTCCAGGTCCGGACAAGGGCAAGGGACCCGCTTAAAGGCAAATGTGCGGGATGAGCGCCATCGGAATCATAGCATTAAAAGTTACTTTTGTTATGTATATGACTGTTTATAATTATGTTCATTGGTAGTTGAAGGTTGTCATCGACTTGTAAACCTTATAGAGTCTGGTGTTAGACTCCAACCTTGTAATATATTTATACACTTGATTATGGAAATTCCAGACTGAGTTTCTTATGGGTTATCGAATCCTATGTGTTGTCATGGTAAGTCTTGATTAGATCATATATGTTATCTTAGTGAACTTTTGACGTATAGTGTAGAATTCCTTGATGTTGAAATGGAAGTATTATTTAGTGTTGGGTCCCACGCTTTGATTATTAAGATAATTGTAATTAAACGGAAAAGTTTTAACTGGGACCGTTACAGTTGGTCTCAGAGCCAAGGGTTTATAAGTAGAAGGAGTAAGAGATGATGAAGTGATAGGCTACACATGTGATCATCGTTAGGTAGTGAGTTTATGTGATGAATTAATTGTGAATCAAGCGATGATAGAGTATTTTCCTCGTATAAGAATAGGAGCGCCTGCACAGACTAAGTCGGGTGAATTGACTAAGGATGCGGGGTTGCGATAACAACTCCAAGTGATATGGGACACTGAGTTGAGGAAATACATTAAATTATCTATTGAATCTAAAGACTTATGAGTAGACTAAGGATAAGTATAGTTGCTAGCGTGTCTATATATACTGCTTCTTGATTATAGCCATATGTTGAGACTATTGTATGGGCTTGAGATTGATACGACCTCTTTGTTTACATGTAGATGGGAGACTCCGACGTATATTGGCCAGTCTCTAGCTCCGATAGCTCGAGTGAGAGCTGGGTGGCGGATTCCATGGATTGGGGGTACGAGTTGGACGAAACTGATCCAGCGGAAACGATTGTACCCCTAAACCACGTAGATTATGAAGAGGTTGAGTCTCAGGCATCTAATGAGCCTGAACCAACCAATGTTGAGACAGAAAGCTTTGTGGGAGATTCACTTGAGATAGCAGTGACGGAGCACTCTAGCATCATAAAAGAAGAAATCCGAAGAGGATTTACATATGGAGGCGTCTTTTGGGACGAAATGTGGGAAGATGATATAGACCTTTATGATGATCTAGACGACTGGTGCTGCGCCGGGGACGAATCACTGGGAGAAGACCCCGAGGAAGATATGGATGATAGCGATGATAGCAGCAGCACTAGCGGAGACTCAAGTGGGGATACTCTACCCTATGAAGGGTGAACCTTGGAGTCGACACCTTTTGATGTATATATATGTATAGGCCTAATATGTTAGATAATGGATATCCTTAGAGTTGTTGTATGTACCCGGGCATATCTCAAATGAATGCACATGGGTTAGTCCGGATATCCAAGTAGGAAGGCATGTCAGTATAATATCTTTGTATCCATTTTGGGATGTACCTATATAAATATATATAACAAGTTGCTTGTTGGCAAAAGCGATGTTATTAATTTGATTGCTTGAGACTAAAGTTTTATCCCAAATTATTTCTAAATTGTGTAGTATGTTGATTAGACGTCCTTATTTTAATAGGAGGGACGCATGGATTTGAACCAACTACCACCTGACGAGTCCCTGTCGCTCGATACGTCACACTACAGTGTGATGGGGAGCGCACACCCCGTGAACAATGATGGAGACTCTAAAGTTCAAATAGGAAGGAATGAGGGAACTCCAGGGGCGATGCCGGAGTGGCTCGCACAATTAATGAACAGGACGAGTAATAACAGTTCCCACCGAACACTGGAGCAGTTTCAGAAGATGAAATCGCCCGTATTTGAAGGGGAGGCGGACCCCTTGCAAGCTGAGGCATGGCTTCTCCAAATAGAGAAGATCCTAGATGTTATAAACTGCACTGATGAACAAAGGGTATCCTTCTCTTCTTTTATGTTCCAAAAAGAAGCGGAACATTGGTGGAGAACAGTGAAGCATAGTATGAGGAATGCAAGGGAATCAATCACTTGGGAGTTCTTAGTGAACAAATTCACTGAGAAATACATCCCGGAGACGGCCAGAGATAAGATGGCGACAGAATTCTTGGAACTACGTCAAGGTTCTATGAATGTGTCCCAGTATGATCAGAAATTCACTCAGCTATCCAGGTATGCTGATGCTTTGGTAAGGAGTGAAGCAGAAAGGACGAAGAGGTTCATAAAGGGCCTAAGATCAGAGATCGTGGCCGACTGATTCCGTTACAACTGAGGAATTATCTCCAGGCAGTAGAAAGAGCTTTGGAGGTGGAAATGGACATGCAGGAGGGTCAAGAAGACTGGGTGGAAGAAATTCCCAACTCTAAGCGCCCCCGATATCAAGGACCCCCATGATGATGGCATCAGGATCCACCAGTGACAAGGGGTCTGGGTTTAATACCACTTTTCATAAAGGAGGAAGGGCCAGAGGCGGGAGAACATGGTTGAGAAACAGAGACACTCCCACGAAGACACAAGCTACTTCTGCATCCCATTCTAGAATCTCAGAGCCTCTTTGGTGTCAAAGGTGTAGAGTAAACCATTTTGGAAACTGCCTCCTAGATAGATCTTGTTTTAATTGTGGAGGGGTGGGACATCTAAGGAAAAATTGTCCGACAAGGCGCGAAAGCCAAGGGCAGAGTAGAGGAAGTGGGAGGCCAACTATGAGGACAAATCCTCCAAGAGGACAAGCCAGTAAGTTCATGCCGCCCAGTAATGCCCCACGTTCTGCTGCAACTCAGTCATCAGTTCAGCAACCACGGGTGCAAGGAAGAACCTTCGCATTAACCCACCAGGAGGCAATGGCATCAAATGCGGTGGTGGAAGGTATGATCTCCATATCAGGACATATTGCCCATGCATTGTTTGACCCTGAAGCTACTCATTCATTCGTATCTAGTGCTTTTGCTTATAAACTAAATCAAGTATCAAAACCCCTAGGATTTCAGTTGGTTGTGTCCACACCTATAGGGGAAAATTTGATAGCTAGCACTAGATATGCAAATTGTGAAGTGATAATTGGAGAAATGAAAACATCTATTGATTTGATTAAGCTAGGCGAAATGGAGTTCAATGCCATTCTAGGAATGGATTGGTTGTCCGCCTGTAGTGCTCATGTGGATTGTAATAAGAAGAGGATTATCTTTAAAATGAAAGGGACTCCGGAGTTTATTTTTGAAGGAGAAAAAGTTAGTTATGATATACCTCACATATCAGCCATCAAAGCCACCAAGTTAATGAAGCAAGGGTGCCAAGGATTTCTGGCTTCAGTATTGGATACCACCAAGACTGATATAAAAATTGAGACTATTCCAGTTGTGAATGAGTTCCCTGATGTGTTTCCGGAAGATTTACCAGGCCTGCCCCCAGATCGGGAAGTAGAATTTACAATAGATATAATACCCGGTACTGCCCCAATTTCTAAGGCACCATATCGAATGGCCCCTGCAGAAATGAAAGAACTTAAAACTCAATTGCAGAACTTATTAGACAAAGGTTTCATTCGGCCAAGTGTATCTCCCTGAGGAGCACCAGTACTATTTGTAAAGAAGAAGGATGGAAGTATGAGGCTATGTGTTGACTACCGGGAATTGAATAAGGCAACTATCAAGAATAGGTACCCTCTTCCTCGAATCGATGACTTATTTGATCAATTACAAGGGTCTTATGTATTTTCTAAGATAGACCTTAGATCGGGGTATCATCAGTTGAAGGTCAAACCTGAAGATGTGTCCAAATCGGCCTTCCGGACAAGATATGGACACTTTGAATTTCTAGTCATGCCTTTTGGACTCACTAATGCCCCGACAACATTTATGGACTTAATGAATCGGATATTCCAACCATATCTAGACAGTTTGTAGTAGTATTCATTGATGATATTTTGGTCTATTCAAAGAATACAGAGGACCACGAGAGACATCTTAAAATTGTCCTTCAAATCTTGAGAGAAAAGCAACTCTATGCAAAATTGAAGAAATGTGAATTTTGGCTAGAGCAAGTAGGATTTCTTGGCCATATTATATCCAAGGAAGGAATATCAGTAGACCCGATAAAAATCGAAGCAATCCGAGACTGGCCTAGACCCACTAATGTTACTGAAGTTCGAAGTTTCTTTGGATTAGCTGGATACTACAGACGATTTGTGGAAGGATTCTCTCTAATTGTGGCACCAATGACCCAACTAACTAGAAAGAATAAGAAGTTTGCATGGGGAGAAGAACAAGATAGAAGCTTCATGGAGGTTAAAGCTAAGCTGACATCTGCTCCTGTCTTAATTGTACCCTCGGGGACGGAAGGATTTGTCATTTTTAGTGATGCATCAAAACTGGGATTGGGATGTGTGTTAATGCAACATGGAAAGGTTATTGCCTATGCATCCCGACAATTGAAGACCCATGAAAGAAATAACCCCACTCATGACTTAGAATTAGCCGCTGTGATCTTTGCTTTAAAGATCTGGCGACATTACTTGTATGGAGTGTCTTGTGAAGTTTTTACTGATCATAAGAGCTTAAAATACATCTTCACATAAAAAGAACTGAATATGAGACAGAGGAGGTGGTTAGAACTAATGAAGGACTATGATATTACTATTCAATACCACCCTGGAAAGGCCAATGTGGTGGCTGATGCCTTGAGCCGAAAATCAGGGGGAATCCTGGCCACTTTGATAACTCGTCAAGCAAGAATATTAAGGGACCTAGAAGAAATGCAAATAGAATTGCGAGTCATTGATCCTTCTAATTCTGAGTATCAATTGAATCAAGTAAGTATTCAATTTAATCTATACAACAAGATCAAAAGGGCCCAACAAGGAGATGCTCAAATAAAGAAGATTATAAAGAAAGTACAAGAAGGAGAACTCAAAGAGTTTCAAATAGAAGATGATGTACTGCGATTTGGACGCTGATTATGTGTACCTAATGTAGCAGTGATCAGAGAAGAAATAATGAAGGAGGCTCATAGTACACCGTATACAGCTCATCCTGGGAGCACAAAAATGTATCAAGATCTGCGTCATAACTTCTGGTGGGAAGGAATGAAGGTAGATATTTCTAATTTTGTTCACAAATGTTTAGTCTGTCAACAAGTAAAGGCAGAACATAAAAAGCCCCCAGGTTTGTTGGTGCCTTTATCTATTCCTGAATGGAAGTGGTGTCAAATTGCTATGGACTTTGTCACTGGACTCCCTCGGACGTCCCAAGGACTGGATACAGTATGGGTAGTAGTGGACAGACTTACTAAATCTGCCCACTTCCTGCCTATCCGGATCAATTATTCAATGAAAAGACTGGCTCAGGTATATATCCGGGAGATAGTTAAATTGCATGGAGTACCTGAATCCATTGTATCAGATCGGGATCCTAGATTTCAATCTAGATTTTGGAAGAGCCTGTCCAAAGCTATGGGCACTAAATTGCAACTCAGTACAGCAGTCCACCCCCAAACGGATGGACAGTCAGAAAGAACCATTCAAATATTGGAAGACATGTTGAGAACTTGTGTATTAGATTTTGGGGGAAGCTGGGACAACTATTTACCCTTGGTGGAATTTGCTTATAATAATAGTTATCAGTCCACTATTGGTATGCCTCCATTTGAAGCATTGTATGGGAGAAAATGTAGATCGCCAATCTGTTGGGAGGAAGTCGGGGATAGAAGATTGTTCGGCCCTGATGTAATTCAAGAAGCTACTAAGAAGATTAAGTTAATCAAGGAAAGGATGAAGGCAGCCCAGAGCAGACAGAAAACTTATGCGGACAATCATCGCAGACCTCTAGAATTTGAGGTAGGGAATCGTGTTTTTCTGAAGGTATCTCCAATGAAAGGAGTAAGACGCACCAGCGGTAAGAACAAATTAGCCCCTAGATATATGGGTCCGTTTGAAATACTGGATAAAATTGGACCGGTTGCTTATCGTTTGGCCCTACCTCCTGCCTTGGAAAGGATGCACAATGTATTTCATGTCTCTTTGCTGAGGAAGTATGTGCCCGATTCTGATCACGTCATCTCCTATGAACCTCTGCAAATACTAGAAGACATGTCTTACGCGGAAAAACCAGTGCAAATTCTTGATCGCAAGGAGAAGCAATTGAGAAGCGAAAATATTTTCTTGGTCAAGATCTTATGGAGAAATCAAAACATAGAAGAAGCCACTTGGGAACCGGAAGTGGAGATAAGGAAGGCCTATCCACATTTGTTCCAAGGTACGTTAAGTTTCGAGGACGAAACTTCCATAAGGAGGGTAGAATGTAACACTTGCCTTAATTAAGCACCCTTTTTCCTAAATATTCATATCTTAAAAGGTAATGGGAAATGACATGCATGCTTGATACCCTATTTATTTCATGCTTATTGAATGAGTATGTATAAAAATGAATACATAAGTATGAATACACCCATGTATGTAGACAAAGAAAATACCCCACATGTGTTGACTTACCACCATCTCTCTCACCATACATGTACCTCATGGAGAGGGGGGGAGGCATGGAGCTTGTCATAGGGCATGGTGTAGGGTAGAGTAATGGGTTAAATAGGGACACATGGCACACTCTTGTGGGAGATTAGAGGCTATAAATAGGGAGAGGTGAAGAAATTTTCTCATTTGCTAAAACTCTCTCTCTCTCTCTTCATCCCAAGGTCCCAAACCTCTCTCCCTCTCTCCCCTTTTCTGCAGCCAGCAGCAGCAGCAGCAAAAGCCAGCAGCAACAGCAGCAAAAGGCAGCAGCAGCAGCAAAAGGCCAGCAGTAGCAGCAACAAAAGCCAGCAGCAGCAGCAGCAAAAGGCAGCAACAATTACAACAGCCAAACAGCCTATTTCCTCCATTCTCTTCCACAAAAACACCCTTTTATTCTCCACCTCAAACTCCCACTTACTTCTCTTCAATCCACATACTAGAAAAGGTTCCGTATTCCTCCAAGAAACCGTTAGAACGAGTCAAGGAGTGGTCTAGATTGAACGACTCCGTCGTAGAGAGATATCAAACTTGAGGAAGAGCATACCACTTTAAAAGGGTGAGTAGAACATATGAATCTTTGTGTTATGATAAATAGACATAAAAGTAAAGATTTCGAAACTTGCTTATTCTTGTTACTTTATGTATCCTAGCATATTGGTAGTATATAATGCATGTGATTGTTGTGTGTTTGGAGGAAGGGACCGGGTTGAACCGGAGGTGCGAGTAGGGGAGATTATGCGGTAGCGCATTGGAGGAAGGGACCGGGTTGAACCGGTGGTGGTAGAAGGGGAAAAATTTATTGCATGGATTGATGCGTAGGAGGAAGGGACCGGGTTGAACCGGAGGAGGCCGAAGGGGGAGCCCAATGTAAGGTCAATAAAGTATATTGGTGCGACTAAATAGAAATTCTATGTTGAGATTGTATATATATATAAATCCTTAACATTGAATTTGGAATAACTTCGTATACAGACAAATATTACATAGGTTAGTCGACTAAGTCCCTGGGATAAGTCGACTACAGGTGTGATACATAGGCAGATAAACTGCTGGAAAGCTTGGTTAGTCGACTACCGACAGACTGTAGTCGACTAACTTCAGATACAGAGAGCAAACAGAGAGTTGGCAACCTGTTTTGGACATAATTAGTCGACTACAGTCGACTTATAAGTCGACTAATAAATTGTGTAGTCGACTACACCAGAGAGGGTAGTCGACTATAGGTGGTATACAGAGAGCAACATACCCTCCCGAACCATACCTAGTCGACTATAGGGGACCTGCAAGTCGGCTATCACATAGGGTAGTCGACTATACCAGGGAGGGTAGTCGACTACATAGGATCCTGTCAGCCAACAGAGAAGCAGATCCTTTTGGGTTGCCTTCAGTCGACTATAGCTATAACTCTAGCCGACTGGTGGGTATTATTAGTCGACTACATTAGGATACAAGTCGACTAATAGACCTTATCACTGTGTTCCAATTGGGTTCTCGGCTAATAAGAAATTTTATATAAATAGTATAATGACACACCGGTCAACCTGATAACTTAGGCCATGTAGACCTACTTAATAAGCATGCTTAAATATTGTTTTACTCACTGAGCTGTCAGGCTCACTCTATTCTAATTCCACCTCCAGGTCGGGACAAGGGCAAGGGACCCGCTTAAAGGCAAATGTGCGGGATGAGCGCCATCGGAATCATAGCATTAAAAGTTACTTTTGTTATGTATATGACTGTTTATAATTATGTGCATTGGTAGTTGAAGGTTGTCATCGACTTGTAAACCTTATAGAGTCTGGTGTTAGACTCCATCCTTGTAATATATATATACTTGATTATGGAAATTCCAGACTAAGTTTCTTATGGGTTATCGAATCCTATGTGTTGTCATGGTAAGTCTTGATTAGATCATATATGTTATCTTAGTGAACTTTTGACGTATAGTGTAGAATTCCTTGATGTTGAAATGGAAGTATTATTTAGTGTTGGGTCCCACGCTTGGATTATTAAGATAATTGTAATTAAACGGAAAAGTTTTAACTGGGACCGTTACATTAAGGGCTTATCCTATTAACAAGATAAGGTGGGAAAGTCACTGCCCTCCCTTAGCCCACAAACAATCTCCTCACTCACTAACCCAAACCTAACTAAAACTGAGTAGACGTTGACCCTAGGGACATCTCGAACTCAAATAGGAGACTGACCTAAGGGGGAAGTTGATTTGAATCTGACTCTTGCCAAATCGGTGTCTAAGGTTGGGGATTGAGGGGCAAAACCCTAAAGGCAGGTGGTTTGTGTCATGCCCCGCTTCCCAAAATACGTGAAAACGGAGTCGCGACGAGAGTCGGCGACGTATATACGCGAGGAAAATACCCCACGTATACACGCTAAGCCTAAAGTACTCTGAACAAGCTATAAATCTAAACTATAATCAACCAATAATCACTGCAATATGACATATAAATATCTAACACAATGATAATAGATGAATAAAGGAAAGAAAATGACAACTGAATGTGATAAAGGTAGAATCAGGAAATAATAGGAAGATAAGAGAGATGAGAATACCAGAATCAGAGAGAGACCCAAGCTCCTCGCAATATGTATGGCCTCATCGAACACCTGACAATAGAAATAAAGCGTCCAATATGTGGACGTGCAAATTTAGAGTTGTCAGAAAGCGACCTAGTGAGAGTGTGTGTAAAGAGAAAGATGCTCATACATAACAACAACATAAGAAATGAAAACAAGATAACTGAAATGAAGGATAATAAGATAATCAATGCCAAGAACAAGATATGAACAATATATAACTGATCTTATGACAAAAGGAAAGAACTAATGTCAAAATATGTAACCTAACATATGTCACTAGTCTGGCATATAATCCGGTCATGTGTACAATCATATGTCTATCAAAGTTATAAATGTACAGTCAGGTGACTACAGTCAGTCATAATACAATATAAAGAGTTCATCATTATTTATTATGTTAGCGAACACCAACTGCCACCTTTAATAGACACATCCCATACTACGCCTACTACACGTGTCAATCAGGGTCGTAAGTTATTAAAACTGATTGGTTGGAGACATTATTCATGCTTTAGGTGGGCTCCGTACATACCCGGAACCGCGGCCTCACTTTCCTGTGAAAAACACCTAGAGGGGGGGTGAATAGGTGTAATTGCTAATCTAACAAATCTTTTAAAACTATGATGGATGAATAATGCAACGATCTCTCAAACAAGACTAAGAGCCGAATACCCCGTGAGTGGTTCTGAACTCCTTCCTCCCAATTCCCCTTGAATGGGTTAGAGGTGCGCAATGCAACCTTGTTGTATGAGAATTGATCGATTAAGACAAGGTATGAATAATATGAAATGATGAAATGCACACAAGATATAACTCAAGTATTACAAGCTTGAAATAATAACACAAGGAAAGAAACAAGATCACAAGCAAATAATTTAAGGCAATATAGTGCAAGAGGAATTTAAAGCAAAAATGACACAAGGCAATCGCAAACACAAATGTTTGTTTCGAGGTTCGAGCCACCGCTCACTCCCCGCCTTCACCTCCGTGAAGGGTTTCCACTATCCACCGAGGACGATTACAACGGTCTACCGAAGACCCGAGCACCGAGCTCCACCAAGTACAATAACCTCTACCGAAGAGGTGTCTCCACAAGAACAAGAAGGTCACAAGAACAAGAGTGATCACAACAAGATCACCAAACTCTTTTACAACACTCTCACTCTTTTTACAACTTCACTATAGAATGAGTTAGGGATTTTGGCTCTATGAAGTGTAGTGAGAAAAACTCAGTTGTAGAGATGATTTTTGCTAGGGAACACAACTGAAAACTAGCTCAAGAAAGAGTTGGAAATGGAGAGCTTAAAACACTTTTCTTTTCTCTTTGAAAACTATGAAAACTTGAGGATTTTTTTCTTGGTATCTTGCAAGAGAGTCTTCTCCTCTATTTATAGGGAGAGAAATAGGTTTAAAACAATTTATTTAGACCTTATTTGCTCTGAAAAGATCTGGAAAACCCTGAAAAAGTCTGCCAAAAAACAGTCCAAAAAACAAATTTCAAAATGCACAAAAGAGGAAAGAGCCGTTGGGCTGTTGCAGGCTTGGCGGTCGACCGGGCCGGTCGACCGCCATCTCAGCTGGCAAAGAGCCGTTGGCTCGGGTCTTCTGGCGGTCGACCGGGGCGGTCGACCCAGAAAACCCGAGAGCAACTGCTTACAGTCGGTCGACCCGGGCAGTCGACCGACAGACGTGCACAAACGTGCACGTCCTGGCACTGGCGTCGGTCGACCGTGCCGGTCGGCCGGTCAGCCTGAAACAGGAAAAACAGCAGGATTTTGAAGTTGGAAAATTTTGTAAAATTGTTTTTGGGTTTGAACAAACTTAAGTAACATGCTAGTAGAAGTATATAAACATGATCTAAACATGATATTTATTTTGTAAAACTTAGGGTCATGTAAATATCTACTAAAGCATGAAACCAAATTTAAAACACGAAAACTTAAATACAAGACTCATTATTTTAACAAAACCAAATTGTGTATGTGTATCCTAGAGCCAATATCCAACACTCAAATTTTAACATTCTATTCTTACAATGATTCTAAAGACTTCAAGTTCTTCAAGAGGGCTTTCACCATATGATCTTCAAAACTTGATTCTTGAGTCCAAATTGAGTTGAGTTGAGTTCAAAACACTTGCTTATAGGGAATAAACCTTCTAGATGAGTTAGATCCCTGAAACACACTTAACCAATAAACAATATTAGTACAAATAACTAATATGTTTTGTAATCATCAAAACACACTAAACACGGGTGATTGTAACCTTGGCCAACAATCTCCCCCTATTTGATGATGACAAAACATATAAGCTATTTAAACAAAAATGGAAGAAGAGCTTGGAAAGCTCCCCCTCAAATAATGCTATGTATCAAGAATGACTATGAAAAGCTAAATACATAAGGCATTGAAAACTCATAGTTTTGTCAAAAACTCAAATGCATCAAAATACGCAATGCATCTCAAATACATCAAAATATCTCAAATACATCAAAATACACAATAACACAATAGCCAAAACTCTTTATCTTTTTCTCCCCCTTTTTGTCATACATCAAAAAGGGTTAAACAAAACAAACAAAACATTAAAAAAAATTATCTTTAAGAATCCATAATGCAAACATTCAACTCACCACAAATAAACGAAAATCTAGCATAATCTTGAGGTTTAGTAAAAATATCGGCAAGTTGAAAATCGGTAGAAACATAGTCAATATCAATATCACCTTTCTCATAATGATTCTAAGAAAGTGATACCTAATGTCAATGTGTTTGGTTTTACTATGTTGATTTGCATTCTTTGTCATGTGAAAGTATTAGTATTATCACAAAATATTTTAACATGATCAAAGTGTAAATCATAATCAAGGAGAGTATGTTTCATCCAAAGAACTTGTGCACAACAAGCTCCGGCTGCAACATACTCTGCCTCGGCGGTTGAAAGGGCTACCGAATTTTGCTTTTTGGAAGACCAAGATACAAGACAATTACCTAGGAATTGACATGTTCCACTTGTGCTCTTCCTATCTACCCTACAACCCGCATAGTCGGCATCCGAAAAACTCTTCATTTCAAATAGTCCGGTTTTCGGATACCACAAACCCATTTCAATAGTGCCCTTAAGGTATCTAATTATGCGTTTAATCGCAATTATGTGAGATTTTTTAGGACAAGATTGAAAACGTGCACAAAGACAAATGAAAAACATGATATCCGGCCTACTAGCCGTCAAATAAAGCAAGCTACCTATCATGCTACGATATAATTTAATGTCTACACTTTTACCTTGTTCATCCTTGTCAAGCTTGGTAGTTGTTGCCATGGGAGTTTTGCTTACTTTAGATCCTTCAAGCCCGAACCTTTTAATTAATTCCTTTGTGTACTTGGCTTGATTGATGAAGATCCCATCCTTCCTTTGCTTGATTTGGAGTCCAAGGAAATAGTTGAGTTCCCCCATCATAGACATTTCAAATTCTTCCTTCATGCATGATTCAAAAGCTTGGCAAAGAGATTCATTAGTAGAACCAAAAATAATGTCATCAACATAAATTTGCACAATAAGAATATCTTTTTCTACATGTTTTGTAAACAAAGTTGTGTCAATTTTTCCTTTCTTAAAACCATTTGAAATTAAAATGAAGAAAGTCTTTCATACCAAGCCCTAGGGGCTTGTTTTAAACCATAAAGAGCTTTATCTAATTTAAATACAAAATCCGGATGTGTAGGATCAACAAACCCTGGGGGTTGTTCAACATACACCTCCTCTTCAATAAAACCATTTAGAAAAGCACTTTTAACATCCATTTGAAACAATTTAAAATCTTTATATGAGGCAAATGCTAGTGTCATCCGTATGGCTTCAAGCCGTGCTACGGTGCAAAGGTTTCTTCAAAATCGATTCCTTCGATTTGAGTGTAACCTTGGGCAACTAACCTAGCTTTATTCCTAACAACGTTACCCGATTCATCCAACTTGTTCTTAAAGATCCACTTAGTACC
Source organism: Agave tequilana (assembly GCA_038442645.1). NCBI lineage: Eukaryota > Viridiplantae > Streptophyta > Magnoliopsida > Asparagales > Asparagaceae > Agave > Agave tequilana. The sequence continues at coordinate 58,975 of JAVJIF010010811.1, forward strand.
AATTGTTGGTCTATCGTGGGGCCTAGGAACAAGGTGCCAAACTTGGTTGCGCTCAAATTGATTGAGTTCCTCTTGCATAGCTAGCAACCAATATGAATCGACCTCGGCTTCGAGGACGTTCTTGGGTTCAACATGAGAAATGAATGCATAATGATCACAATAATCATGAAGTTTAGAGCGAGTGGTTACCCCTTTAGATACTTCACCTATGACGAGGTCCTTGGGATGATGAGGATTGTATCTCCAATCCTTTGGAAGTTGTTGAGTAGGCTCCACTTCAATTGATTGAATTTCATTTCCTTGAGCCTCTTTTACTTTAGCTTCACTTCCTTCATCATCCTTTGGCTTGTCTCCCATAGTAGGTGTATCCTCCAAGGTCACTTTCTCCAAGCCTTTATCCAATGCATCTATTTCTACAACATTCTTAACAAACAAGTTAGATTCTTCAAACTTAACATGTATAGATTCCTCAATAGTCAAAGATGATCTATTGAAGATTCTATAAGCCTTGCTAGTGCTAGAATAACCAACAAAAATAGCCTCATAAGATCTAGCATCAAATTTTCCTAAATTATCTTTTGTATTTAAAACAAAATATTTGCATCCAAAAACCTTGAAATATGAAACATTTGGTTTTCTAGAAAAGTACATTTCAAAAGAAGTCTTTGAAGTATTTTTACATAAGAAAACACGATTTGATATATAGCATGATGTATTAACGGCCTCGGCCCACAAATAATGTGGTAGACCATATTCACTTAGCATTGTCCTAGCCATCTCTTGCAAAGTTCGATTTTTCCGTTCAACTACTCCATTTTGTTGTGGAGTTCTAGGACAAGAAAGTTCATTCTTAATTCCATGTTCTTCACAAAAAGTGGTAAAGGGTAGGTTAATGAACTCACCTCCTCTATCACTTCTTATTCTCAAATTGAAGTATCTTTTTCTTTTTCAACTCTTTTCTTAAAAGATTGGAAATATGAAAATGCTTGATTTTTGTGTTCAAGAAAGAAAACCCAAGTAAATCGTGAAAAGTCATCAACCAAAACAAATGCAAATCTATTCCCACTTAGACTTTTGTTTGTGTAGGGCCAAATAGATCCATATGGATTAACTCCAAAGGACGTGATGTCATGATATTCTTAATTGACTTGAAAGAAGACTTAGTTTGTTTCCCAAATTGACATGCGTCACAAACTCGGTCCTTTTCAAAATTCAAATAAGGAATACCTTTCACCATTTCCTTTGTATTTAATCTAGATATGTGGTCAAATGAAATGTGGCCTAATCTCCTATGCCACAACCAAGAGTCGTCATCGAGGGCTTTTAAACAAGTAATATTACAAGACATATTAGACATATCTATCATATAAACATTACTTTCACGAAAACCGGAAAACACACAAGTATTAGAAATTCTATCAATTACTTTACAAGCTACATTATCAAAAACAACATCAAAACCTTTATCACAAAGTTGACTAACACTCAAGAGGTTATGCTTGAGTCCATCAACTAAAACTACATTCTCAATTAAAGGGGATGTGCCGAGTTTTACATTACCAATACCGATGATTTTACCCTTGGCATCATCTCCAAAGGTGACGGTGCCACCTTCATGGTATCTCGATAGGGTTGCAAAGTTGTTGATGTCCCAAGTCATGTGTCTTGAGCAACCACTATCAAGATACCATAATCCTCTACGTCGTTGGGCTTTGGAAGGTACCTATATCATTTAACAAAATAGTTGGCTTTGCTACCCAAACTTTCTTGGGTCCTTGAAAGTTAGTGTTTCGAACCCAAACATTATGATAAGATGCACTTAATCTATCATAGCAAAAATTGGCTAAGTGCCCTTTCCGCCCACAATGTGAACATGAGAACACTCTCCCATACATGAATGCATGATGTGTGTGTGAAGTGTGAGCATGTTTTGGGGGTTTGCCATGATGTAAAGGTTGTGTGGTATGAACATGAGCATGAACATGATGAGCATTTTTCTTAGGGGCTTGTTTCTTAGGAAACATAGCCTCTATCTTCTTTTTATCAAACTCACAATTTTTCAAAACAATTCCTAATGAGTCTATTCTTTCCTTAAGCATGAAAATCTCATTAGAATCAACTAGTGGGGTCTTGCCTTTACAAGAAATCTTGTACTTATCAAAATCATTTTTAGTTGTAGCTAAAGTAGAGAGCAAGTCATCTTTTTCTTTAGAAAGATTAACTACTTGAAGACTAAGAGATTCATTTTCCTTTTTCATTTTTAAATACTTTTTCTTTAGACAATCATAATTATGGGACAATTCTACAAAAGCTTCTCCTAGTTCATCCATAGATAATTCTTCATCAAAAGAAGTGGAAGGGGTTACCTTGCTTGTGCTTTCATTAGCCATGAAGCACATGTTGGCGGTATCAATCTCCTCCTCGGATTCGCTCTCGGAATCCCATGTAGCTTTCATTGCCTTCTTCTTGTAAGGCTTCTTTGAGGTGGAGGGCTTCACTTTATCCGGGCACTCCGCAACAATGTGTCCCGGTCTTTGGCAATTGAAGCAAATTATCTTTCTTTCTTCTTTGCCTCCTTGCCATCTCCTTCTTCCTTGAAATTTAGCCTTGTTGTACATCCTCCGGACGTTCTTGACAAGAAGTGAGAGCTCTTCGTCATCTTCTTCTTCATCGTCTTCGTCGGAGTGTGTGGATTGACTTTTGAAGGCTATAGTCTTTTTCTTGGAAGGAGCCATATCTTCCCTTGCCTTTCTTTCCATCTCATGGGTTTTGAGGTTCCCAATGAGACCTATAAGCTCCATCTCCTCCTTGTCATTGAGTTCCTTCAAGGTAGTTGCCTTTACTTCCCATGAAGGAGGAAGAGCCCGGATGATCTTTCTTACTCTTTGATCGTTGTCGATAGCATCACCTAGAGAAGAAAGTCCATTAGTGATCTTTGTAAATTTTGTAACCATATCATCTATGGTTTCATTTTCTTGCATGCAAAAGTTTTCATATTGGGACCGAAGGAGGTCAATCTTAGCCCTCTTCACTTGTGAAGTCCCTTCATGTGTAACTAGCAAATGTGTCCAAATTTCATTGCGGACTTGCAATGAATAACTCTAGCTATATCATCATCATTAAGGGCTTGAAGGAGTGCATAATGAGCCCTAGCATTGGCATCAAATTCCTTAGTCTCAATTTCGGACCAAGTAGATTCATCACCGGGGGTGCACTAAAGGGTTTGGTCACGGCCTTTGCAACTCGACTACCTAGAGATTGCAAGAAAACGGTCATCTTAACCTTCCATATGAGAAAGTTAAGTCCATCAAACTTAGGAGGGGTTTTAATACCATCGGCCATTTTTACTAAGTGAGAATGAATGAAATGATTAGCAATATTAGGATCTCTCTAAGGTTGTTAAGCCAAAAGCCTAGAGTCCAAGCTCTGATACCAATTGAAAAACACCTAGAGGGGGGGTTGAATAGGTGTAATTGCTAATCTAACAAATCTTTTAAAACTATGATGGATGAATAATGCAACGATCTCTCAAAACAAGACTAAGAGCCGAATACCCCGTGAGAGGTTCTGAACTCCTTCCTCCCAATTCCCCTTGAATGGGTTAGAGGTGCGCAATGCAACCTTGTTGTATGAGAATTGATCGATTATGACAAGGTATGAATATATGAAATGATGAAATGCACACAAGATATAACTCAAGTATTACAAGCTTGAAATAATAACACAAGGAAAGAAACAAGATCACAAGCAAATAATTTAAGGCAATATAGTGCAAGAGGAATTTAAAGCAAAAATGACACAAGGCAATCGTAAACACAAGATGTTTGTTTCGAGGTTCGAGCCACCGCTCTACTCCCCGCCTTCACTTCCGTGAAGGGTTTCCACTATCCACCGAGGACGATTACAACGGTCTACCAAAGACCCGAGCACTGAGCTCCACCCAGTACAATAACCTCTACCGAAGAGGTGTCTCCACAAGAACAAGAAGGTCACAAGAACAAGAGTGATCACAACAAGATCACCAAACTCTTTTACAACACTCTCACTCTTTTTACAACTTCACTATAGAATGAGTTAGGGATTTTGGCTCTATGAAGTGTAGTGAGAAAAACTCAGTTGTAGAGATGATTTTTGCTAGGGAACACAACTGAAAACTAGCTCAAGAAAGAGTTGGAAATGGAGAGCTTAAAACACTTTTCTTTTCTCTTTGAAAACTATGAAAACTTGAGGATTTTTTTCTTGGTATCTTGCAAGAGAGTCTTCTCCTCTATTTATAGGGAGAGAAATAGGTTTAAAACAATTTATTTAGACCTTATTTGCTCTGAAAAGATCTGGAAAATCCTGAAAAAGTCTACCAAAAAACAGTCCAAAAAACAGATTTCAGAATTGCACAAAGAGGAAAGAGCCGTTGGGCTGTTGCAGGCTTGGCGGTCGACCGGGCCGGTCGACCGCCAGCTCAGCTGGCAAGGAGCTGTTGGCTCGGGTCTTCTGGCGGTCGACCGGGGCGGTCGACCCAGAAAACCCGAGAGCAACTGCTTACAGTCGGTCGACCCGGGCGGTCGACCGACAGACGTGCACAAACGTGCACGTCCTGGCACTGGCGCCGGTCGACCGTGCCGGTCGGCCGGTCAGCCTGAAACAGGAAAAACATCAGGATTTTGAAGTTGGAAAATTTTGTAAAATTGTTTTTGGGTTTAAACAAACTTAAGTAACATGCTAGTAGAAGTATATAAACATGATCTAAACATGATATTTATTTTGTAAAACTTAGGGTCATGTAAATATCTACTAAAGCATGAAACCAAATTTAAAACACGAAAACTTAAATACAAGACTCATTATTTTAACAAAACCAAATTGTGTATGTGTATCCTAGAGCCAATATCCAACACTCAAGCTTTAACATTCTATTCTTACAATGATTCTAAAGACTTCAAGTTCTTCAAGAGGGCTTTCACCATATGATCTTCAAAACTTGATTCTTGAGCCCAAATTGAGTTGACTTGAGTCCAAAACACTTGCTTATAGGGAATAAACCATCTAGATGAGTTAGATCCCTGAAACACACTTAACCAATAAACAATATTATTACAAATAACTAATATATTTTGTAATCATCAAAACACACTAAACACGGGTGATTGTAACCTTGGGCCAACATCCTGATGCTGAACCAGGCCGTACCGCTAGGTACTCAGTAACAGTAAAACTGTAAACAGTAGACAGTGAACAGATGGGATGTCAGTCATCCCCGGGACTCCTACAGTGGAACCCTCAGTCAGCTGTGCAACTTATATCCTAGGTCCACTCAAAATACAGATGTTAAATGAATAATATGCTTATCAGGTAGGTATTATGTATAATCAGTCACGCTACTTAAATGAACATGATATTTATTCAGAATCAGTATTATAATCTTTTGGGTTTATTCATTATACATCTAGTATGTGAACATGAACAATAATTTACATGCATGAACAGTAATTAAACATGAACTATTTAAACATAAAATAACATCTATTAAAACAAGTTAAAAACACTCACATGAAATAATATTGAAATACTCAATTAAAAAAAGAACACTCATCTGGACTTATTACGAGTCCAAACACCAATTAAAGAAATCTACATAATATATATATTCGAATTAGAATTTATCGAATTTTACATATATCGAATTTTACATGAGATATTCTATTCATTCAGTATTTTAAATCAAATATGGACAATCCAGATCTCTAAACAAGGTTGCATAATAAAGTATAGAGTTTATGATATTATTCAGATTTTATTTACTGATTTTTGTGGGGTTTAAATGATTAAAAACATGCAATTTTCTTAACGGGTCTGAATGTTGAAGTAGCGGGTGTCAACTTAAAAAATAGTATTTCAGTCCAATATGATTTGCAATTAACCCCAAAATTTTTCAATAGATGCTAGGGGTTATCTAGATATTTATCCCTATTTTTATTTATTTTTTTTCAATTTTTATCTAGCAAAAAAAATTGTTTTTCAACAAGTTAACAGATCTGTTTTTGTATTTGGGTCGGGTTAAAAATGAATTAGAACCCAAATATTTGGGCTAAGCTGAAACTGGGCTAATGGGCTCTGAAACTGGGCTGCAGAATTAATTTGTATTTATTTCTTTTTTTCTTTCTTTCTTTCTGTTTTCTGGCCTGGCCCATTGGCCAGGCCCATTCTTATTTTTTCTTTTTCTTTTTGTTAGGCCTGGACTGGTCTAAAAATATAGGCCGGGTTCTGCACCTGGGCCAACAGCTCAACCCTTTTTTCTTTTTTCTTTCTTTTTTGTCTGGGCCTGGGCCAGTTGCGGCCCATCTTCTTTTTTTCTTTCTTTCTTTCTCTCTCTTTTTTTTGTGTGAGTGAGGCTTGCGCCTAGGCCAAAAATCTAAGCCCAGATTCTTTTCTTTCTTTCTTTTTTTTTTGTGTGAGTGGGGCTTGGGCCTGGGCCAAAAATCTAAACCCAGATTCTTCTTCTTTATTTCTTTTTTTTTTCTTTTCTTTGGCCTGGGCCAATGGCGGCCCAGTTCCCTTTTACTTTTTGTTTTCTTCTTTTTTTTTGATTTGCCTGGAGTCTGCTGCTCTCGGCTTCAGCCGAGAGCAGCCCCTATCTATTTTTTTAATCTTCTCTTATATATATATATATATATATATATATATATATATATATATATATATATATAATATATATATATATATATATATATATATATATATATATAAAACTTTGAAATCTCTTCTAATTGTTCTCCATTAATTAATATATACATTGAAACATTACCCTGTATATTTAATTTAGATAGTTAGGGTGAGTTTCAATTTGTGAAAGGGAAACTTTAAATATGTAAATTTTTAATCCAACAATTCTTTTTTTCTAGAATTTTGTTTTCTAAAAATATTTCTATTAGAGAATTGATATATTACTTTTATATTAATTTTATGATAAAAGTGAGATTTTCGATGAAGAAGAGATTCCTGAAAGGGGAGATCTAAGCATGGTACTTCAATTTAATTATAATTTTTAATTCATGCAATTTTTATTTTATTTATATTATTGGATGAATTTTTAGTTTCATAAAAGGGGATTTTGAAATCATGATATGTTATTAAATTTTAATTCATATAAATTGATTTAAATCTAGGAGAGATCTAGGTTTCATAACAAGAATAGGATCTTAATCAAGCTATTTCAATTAAATATTTTAATTCATAAAAATTAAATATTTACTTACTTGGATTTAGCCTGCTTCTCAATCTCCACGCCTCGTTTTCAACCTCCACGCCTCGGACCCATTCACTGTCACGATCAGGATGAGAAATGATGGGTGGGAGTTCTTTCTGATTGTTGTTCTTTCTTTTTCTTTTTTTTTTGACAGAGGCAGGAGAAGAAAGTTACAGGATAAGATCCTTTAGGATTTTTAGCAATCAGGTTGTTAAGATAAGATCCCTAAAGATCTCTTGAGATCTCTCAGTTAGAATTTGAGATTTAGATTTGGTTTTAAGTTTGTTTAAATAATTTAGACTTCCAACCTAATCACATGCCAATGTGGCATCTTGGTTTAGGTATTAGGATTTGATAAAAGGACAAGAGTTCAAAACTTAGAATAAACAGTTTAAGGACACAATATATATATATTTATTTTTATTTTTGGTTAATATTTATTTATTTATTTAATTTATTTTACTTTATTTTTGGGTATGAGCTAAATGTGTTATACTTTATTAGATAATTGGATTATGGTTGGAAAAGAAGATCAATTATGAATAATACCAACCAAAAGATAATAATAATAGTAATGCGAATACTAATGTATAATACATAACATATACTAGTATAAATGTAAATCAAACATATACACTTAATATGTATGTACATGTATCTATACACATGTATAAAATAAAGTAATCAATAGGTAAATCTAACTATAATTAATAAAATAGAAATACAGTATTATTAGTTAGGGGATATTACAATTTGGCTTGATTAGGCCTGTCGCTTTTGCGCGGATACCTCCCACCAATCTTACCCCTACCTGGCCGATTAACTTTTGGTCAGATTTAGCAATTTATCCCCCGTGGACAGTCTATCCAGTTAGGAGTTGTCTAGGTCTAAGGTTTACCCTGACTTAGATTAGATTTTTTTTATTTTTTTATTTGTTTGCTTATTTGTTTGTGTTTCTTTGTTTGTGCTTGACATTTTCTTTGTGATATGGCTCATAACAATAATTTTTTCAATTTTAATTGTAATCTATATTACACCCTGACCTCTTTTTCGGATACTACCAACCCAACATATCATAATTTTAACCAACTTAGTGTGCCGGATTGGTCTTATCCGAATCAATATAACTCATGCCCCCAATCTTATGACCATAATTTCTAAAATAATTTCAATTCTTCACAGAGTCAATGGGAATTCACCTCTCTCGAACCCAATTTTCAACTAATTTGTCCTCCTTATCTACCTAGTCTATAATATTTCCAAGATTCATACTCAGTTCCACCAGTTCAAAATAAAAAAACTATCAATCTTGAAAATGAGTATGCGTGAGTCCAAATAACAATCACAAAATCTGACGGGCTCACAATTTCACCACAAATTTTAAAACAAAACTTCATCTTTTCAAGTCCAATTGCAACAAAACAATGAACCAATCAACTATGAAAAGATGCTTGAAGTTATGACTTAGTCTCAAATCGCTCGTAATCATAACATAGATATGATGGTCCAAACTCTCCATTCTCACCATTTGACCATTTCTGATGTCGCTAACCATTTTGATAGAGCCGAAGAATCATGTTGTTTTGGAAAACAAGATTCCATTTCAGCACACCCATTTGAACTTGTCCAAACTCCGAATTTTAAAAACCACATTGACATTTGAAAACCACATTGACATTTTAAAAAGTTATCCCTTTCTTGAAATTGAACTTGAGAATGAATATAATTCTAAACCTCAACTTGGTAATTCAATTTTACTTCCTAATTAATAATGACTCCTTTATCTTCACCTGATTTCAATCTTTTTCCCGAGTCACATTGGATCCTGTGCCAAAGTATCATGAAATTGAATCTTCAATCTTTTATGATCATCATATTGAACCAATTTCACACTTTTAAAAGTCCCATCGACAAATTGACAAGTCCTCATTTTTATGAAATTGAACTCAATGAGAAATGTGACATAGTTTTTAAATTTGTGATCCAGTTTAAATTCCTGAATCAATATTGACTCCTATTTTCTTACCCAACTTGAGTAATATTTTAGAGTCAGTTTTGATTCCCACACCTGTCATTTTTGAACTTGAATCACCAATATTAAGTCACATTCTGTTGTTGGGAAATGAATGTGGACTTGAGTTTCAACTTCTGATTTGGACCCACTTCCTGAACCAATCTTGGCTCCTGAACGTTTACTTAACTTAAGTCACTTTTCTGAGTCGGTATTAGTTCCCGTGCTTCCTAAGTCCAAGTCAATCATTCCATCTTTTCACACTCCATTTTGGACAAGGGTGTTGATAAAATTGACTCCGAAATTATTTGTAAAATTTGAAAATTAGATGTGGTAAATTTTTTAATAAAAATCGTTCATATATATATATATATATCATTTTAGTGGATTATATTAGAGAGATTTCTAATAGGTTCCTCCGAACTTCACGCAAATTAGATTGGGCCGCATTTCGTGGACCAATCAGACCACCACCGGAACCACCACCTTAAGGTAATATTTTTCTTCTCTTTTTTTCTTTTTCATGCATCTATGCATTAATTCATACATTGAGGATAATGTATGAGATAGGTGTGGGGGAGGGTTCTAACATAACTTAGGTTTTCCTTTTTATTAAAAAAATTAACATTTTCTTTACTTTTAAAAACTTTTTGAAAATAAAAATAATATTTTAACATATTTTTGTAAAAAATTAAGTCAATTTTAAGGAATAGGAGAATCATAATTAGGATTTCTTATACTTAGTCAAAATAAGATTATTTGTTTGATTTTTAGGGTTAGGAAGATAATTTCTCAAAGTAATTTAGTCTTGATCTTTGCCTTGATGGAATATGCACACTTTATACACTTAGACACTTAGGGTTTAACAACAAAGATTCTTATGCCTTATAAATATATATATATATATATATATATATATATATATATATATATATATATATATATATATATATATATATATATAAAAATAAATAAATCTAATTATTGATTAGCTAGGTGCTTTGGCCTAAACAAGCCTTGATATTTATGCAAAAAGATGATTAGATAAGCTTGAAAAAAAAGATATATATATCGTCTGATTAGGCTGGGTATTTGTGCCTCATGAAGCATAAGTATTCACGCCTAAAAGCGGTTCATATAATAAAATTCTTGATTTTGTGGCCTTATTTGCTTGAGTTCTTAAGTCCTTGGGGTGTTTTCTCACCTATGCCCTAAGACCGTTTGGTTTGGGAGTCACCGATTAAAGGCTCGTTATATGGGCAGATTAGAAAGCCTAATAGAACTAAGAAATAATACCACCAAAAATTAAAAAAATATATATAAAATAAATAAATAAGGTATAAGAGTTAGAATTAAAGAACCTTGGTCAAAATTTTCACGGTCACGAAGGTGCAAATTACTTAGGGTAAAGTAATAGACTAGACGGGAAGTATAATTTGACTTCTTACTTTAATTGATAACAAATTTTTGAATAGAGACTAAGTTTAGGAATGAAAAATTTAATTTTCTTATAACTTATAGATTACTTAAATCTTACAATAATATTTCAAATATTTTTCTTTCAAAATGTGTTTTCAAAATACTAACATTTCTCTCTTTCTTTATGGATTTTGTGGGTGCAATCCACTGAAAGCAATCACGAGACAAAACTCGTCTTCTAGGGGTAACCTAGAGGTTTAACGATTTGTTGACAAGCTCAGTACAATCGCGTGACCTACGAAAGTGGTGAATAATCTTTGGTTTAGTTTTGTTGGTTTGCTCGAGGACGAGCAAAAGATAGGTATGGGGAGTGTGATCGGTCACTGATATTGCATAATTATTATCATATTCTCATATATATTATAAAATAAACTCTAATTTTTATCCTATTTATTTCCTAATATATATGTAGGCCCATTGTTAAAGGAGAGGGAAGAGAAAAGCCCAAAAGCCCATCAAAATTCTGATTTAAATCAAAATTAATTCGAAATCAGAAAATCAGGGCAGATCAGGTAAATATGAGAAGATAAAGTCAGTTGAAAATTAGTCACATCAAATCTTCACAAATCAAATGGTTAAAGCCGAAGATAAAAGGAGATTTCGTCAAATCCAAGACCCTTAACAGTAAATCCAAAAGGAGATAACCTCAAATCACGAAACCAGGCAGCTCCACTCCTCGGCTGTGGCCACCTGGCCACAGCAAAGCCGTGGAAACGCGGCCTTAGCCGCATTTCTATGGCTTTGTTAGAGAGCTAGGGGGAGTGTTTGCTCCCCCTACCTTCATACGCCCTTTCCCCCTGGGTTTTGCCTGTAAATACTAGGTTTTTCGAGACATGGGGAACGACCAAGCAGAGAGTAGAATTTAGGCTAATTTGTAGTTTGTAACTTAGGTTTTTTTTTATTTTCTTTCATGTAATTTTTATTTTCTTTATGTAACTGAGAGGAGAGGATACTTTCATCGAGGAATGATAACAAATTTGTACTGAAGGTGATACCAGTGCAAGTGATCTTTTCTTCCATTGTTATTTGAATCGAATCGAAGTTTTTTTTTTCCTTCTTAACTCTTGTTTACATTTACTTCCCTTATTGTGTTTATGGATCCAAATGAAACCGATATCCTCGAAGTTGCCTTGCCCTTGCAAATGCCGTTGATAGCTTATGGTGATGGATATCCATTTCTATGATAGTGTAGCATGCCCCTTCAATTCATAGTGTAATACGGGAATGGCCAAGATTCTATTTGTCATACTTCGCTCGCCTTCAAGCAAAGGTACATTATCGATACGGGTCAAAGGTAACCAGGTGCCGAAGAGGTAAGTAACTTTTTTTAGGTTTTAGTTTTCTTTTCTTTTAATTTTAGTGTAAATTACCAACACCACAATCTTCTAAATCTCTTTCACTCTTTTTCAACTTCTTTGTACATATCCACTTCCATTTTCTCCACCTTCTCTATTTACCACTTTCTTTCTAACTTAACTTTAACTCCATTTTTCTCTTTTTCTTTATAAGAACTAAAAAAAGATCTTTAACCATTGACTGTAACTTAAAAGAGAACTTGCTAAAAAAGCTTCCATTGCTAGTCCCTCCTTGTGGATCACGACCTACATAGCCACTTGCTATAGCGGTAGAATTGAGCACTTGCATATTTTATTCTAAGTTCTGAAATTCTGTATTTTTGTACAGGTAAGAACTTAATCAGTAGCGCGAGGATGCAGTGGCTGTCGACGGCTGGGCGCGACGACACTGGTGGGTGAGAGTGTTAGTGACATCGCTAGCACTGCTGACGAGAAGCGAAGGCTGAGACTGAAGGCGCGAGAGGGATTAGTGATGGTCAATTTGAGGATGGCGATGAATGATAAGGAAGGAATCCATGCTTTGAAGGTCTCTTGGAGAAGAAAGCTGAGTTGGGTGACTCAACGAGTCAACTCAGGTTGAACTCGACGAGTTAGGTTAGGATTATTTTTTTTAGGAATTTTTATGAGATTTTTAGAGGAATTTTGATGAGATTTTTGACCCGACCCACAAGTGGAAGATTCAAGTCAATTAGGTTTGACCTATAGTAGATCAACTCGACCCGCATACTACACTAACGGGTTCAGGATTCAAACCGGACCCATTATCACAACATTATCGTTTTCAGACCAAAGCTTGATGATTCGATGTCCAAATCACGCACAGTTTGAGCTGTTGTGTTCGTGAAAAAGAGCTCTACACATACATGGTAATCACATAACACTGAGATTAACTTTACCTCAGTGTCCATCATTGTCTTCGTCCATACCACTGTCAATGATCCATCGCCAAGATCTTCAACATCACCAACTTCAAAATCCTCTGCCCGTCAATCGAGAGTCGATGATCGACGAGATAATCCCCTTTCCATCGATTGAGAGCCAATCAATGAGTTCACCATCCCCATCATCGACGAGAGTCATTCAATGAGTGATGAGTTCACCATCCCCGCCATTGATGAGAGCCGACCAACGAGCGACGAGTTCGCAACTTCATCATCGATGAGAGCTGATCAACAAGCGATGAGTTCACTGATCACTGAAGTTTGAGTTCGAGGACCTCTTACAAACCTCCTACCTAATTTGAGTTTGAGGATCTATCAAAAACCTCCAGTCCCTATTGAGTTTAAGAAATCTCTAAAATCCTAATATTTTCTTTTATTTTTATCTTTAGGTCTGAAGAGTTGTTTGGCAAACTCATGCTAGTTTTCACACCATAAATTTGGAGGGTGTTAAGAGTAGTAGTAAGAGTTTCAATGCAGGGTGGCGTGTCCTTGAGTACCGTGAAAGGAATAACTTCCTGCTTCTAGGAAATCTGGATCGTGTTTGGCTGTCTTAGGAAGTTTCACCCATGGCTGATGTTTGATATTGTGAAAAATCTGGTTAATCGGCAGCTTTTGAGGGGTGAAGGCTGAGGCATCCTCGGTCTTCGCCCTTGTCGGGAAAGCGTTCTCCTTGTGAGTTGGAGTGGATGACCCTTTGCACGCGTCCGCGAACTGTTAGCTTGAAGGCTTTCGAGATCCTCATGCGAAGTGATTACTTTGGAGCGCATTTTGTTCAGCTTGAAATGTAAGTCAGTCTGACCCACTAGGTATAGGTCGACCTCGAGTGGAATGTCCACTTGAGTCTCTCGGGCGCCCAGCTCGATGACTTATTGTTGCACTTCTAAAAAAACCTTTATCTACGTGAGCAACTAATGGTTGACTTGCATTATCACCTCTCGCTCGCATTCTGCGGTGTTGCAATGGATTGAGACTAGTTCTCGCTCGCGATCAGTTTTATCCCGGTGTTTACCCAAACATCATCGCAGGTCAACTACCATCTGAACAAGTTGTCCTCAAAAGAGAACTGATGGATTGAACTCGTCGAAAGCATTGACATCGTGATGGGTGGTGTTCTTGTGCGCCATGATCATTGTGTGAGGGTATTTTCATGGAAATGTTTGGGTATTGAATAATGAGAGATCCTAAGTAAGAAGTCAAAATCTCTCAATGAAAGCACCAAATGCTGTTTGTAATTCTTAAAGAACTAATCCATGCATCAAAATAATAGAGTGGTGTTTTCCATTAAAATTGACAAGGAAAAACTTACAAAAAAGGAAGAGAAATTATAAGTAATAAAAGAAAAATTACAAGTATCTCTTTTGAGACCCTGGGAAAGTGTGCCGGTGGAAGTCTGATCAGCGTGCAACCACTTTATTTCATTGATGATGTGAACGCTTGAGTCTTAAGGAATTCCTGCTCGCCTAGCTCCAGAGATTCCCTGAGAGAAGAAGGTTTTAGGGTATTGACAACCTGAATTTAGAGAAGTAACTCTCTGAATTTCTTGGAAGCAAGGGACAGTTCCTCTTTGATCTCTAGCTTGCCAATCAACTAGGCCTTGTCATCCAAAATCAGCAAAAAATCTCCCTATCCGCCTCTTAGGTTCTTCGCCCTGAGATTATTTCAAGATTGAGCTATTTATAGGCTCTTGAGGGGTGTAACTGCCCCTAGAATTCAGCAAAGACTGATAACAGTCAGTTAGTCTCGCGCCAGAGGCTATTTAAAGCTTCGCGCGAGGCTATAAAGCTTCATGAGGAGCTGAATACAAGCCTTTAGCGTGGCTAGGCGACTCACATGAGCCTAACACTAGCCTTCTCACCCGACCTTCTCCACTTAACATGGGGCGAAGTGGGCATGTGTAACCACCCACTTAAAGTGGCATTAACCCCTCTAATGTAGTGGGGTTAGCCCACTAAAGACTAGGTCAAATGTTGACCTGGCAAACCCTCTCATAAGGGTGCAGGAAGTTTTCAAACAGAGCTGGGATTAGTTTCGCGTGAGGCTAGTACAGCTTCTCAAGCAAAGCTATAAGAAAGCTTCAGGCAAAAAGCTATAAATAGCTTCAAACGAAGCTGGTTTTAGGCAAAGCTAGTATTAGCTTTAGGCGAAGTTATAGTTAGCTTTAGGCGAAGCTAAAGATTAGCTCTATGTAAAGCTATGAAGAACTTCAAGCGGAGCTCACAAGAAAAGCTTCAGGCGAAGCTTGTATTTGTCTCAGGCGAGGCTTGGAGTAAGCCTATTGTAAAGCTTCATGCGAAGCTATAAACTTAACCTTTTGGCAAAGCTATAAAGCTTCTCATGAAGCTAGTCCCTTTAGGCTCATGCGAAGTTAAGTATCGAGCTGACTTAACCTCATAGACCTACTTAGGCCTCCTTGAAAGCATTCTCTAGCCAGCTATCTGCTTCACTGGATCAGCGGGGTCTAAGTTTCTGCTTTGTCCCTCAGGGTGGGTAGAACTGATCCTCAGCTTGTCTATGACTTATCTTTTATAAATATCGATAAGGTAGATATCGTTCAGACCGGTTGAAGAGCTGTCTGAGTGTTTATCTTTTTGGAGTGTCAACAAAACCCCTTCAAAGTTTTTGTATATCTGCAATGGATGGTTCAGATTTCAAAATATTTTGAATTGCTTCAATTGTTGAAGAAAAATATGGATTTGATCTTCGCCTTGATGGTTGAACTCAGCTTCACCTTCAGGGCTAACTTTAGACCTGCTTCTAGGTTGGAATAGACTCAACTTCGGACAGGAATAGGCTCGCCTCTGAGGTAGCCTCGTCTTTGGGCTGGAATAGGCTCACCTCGGGGTAGTCTCGCCTTTGGGGTAGCCTCGCCTTGGGCTCTTCCAGATAACTTCGCTTTCAATGCGACGTTGATTCGTCAGCACCACTTCAGCGCTAGCCTTGCATGCGCTGTGAGGGAGAATATTCTCTTTCCTGAGGCTAAGCACTCAATATCTTCACTTGCACTTCAAAATCCAAAGCGCCAGCAACGAGGCTGTAATGTGGGGCCTATAAATACGACCCCTACAGTCCTTTTATAAAGAATTTTTTTCTCTTATTCCAGTGAGTCTACAACAAGGTTTTTCTTCTCTCTTTTTTGTTTTTAAACATGGCAAGGTCATCACCTCCATGGTGTCCTCTCATCGTCCAGGCAAGGAGGCGGGAGGTCCCTGAGGCGACGGAAGCTTTTGTTCCGGTCATCACTCGATCTATATCTAGTGAGCTTCGTTGCTTCAGTGACCTCACAAATTAATTGGTGATTTTAGGGAGTTTATCTCCCTCAATTTTACCTTTACCAGCTAATTTTAGGGATTGAGCTCCCTTGACTCTTCGTGTTTGGCAAATTCTGGGGAAAGGTTTTAGCCTTTCTTTTAGCTTCTTGATGAAACTAATTTTTTCCTGATTTAGGCAAAGTCATCTTTCAGGCGAGGATAAGACTTGGCCTTTTTGAGGTCGGTCTGGCCCTGCCATATAGGCAAGACTAAGACTTGGCCTTTTTGTGGCAGGCCTAGCCCTGCCATATATGCGAGGCTAAGACTGGACCTTTTAAGTCTGGTCTAGCCCGGCTATATAGGCGAGACTAAGACTTAGCCTATTGAGGTCGGTCTAGCCCTGCCATATAGGCGAGGCTAAGACATGGTCCTTCTCTCTGCTTAATACAGCCAAAGGTCCGTATATTTTCTTTGATTTATTAACAAGTTTGTCCTTTTTTTCCTTTGTCACTATGCGTCAGGACCATCGAACAACTTGTTCGGAATAGTCAGAGGGATGGACGAGAATGTGCGTTTTTAGTCCTAGGGTCAGGCTTTCCTCTTAAGTGAAAGAAATTCGCCGGAGAGAGATGCTTTAATCCTCGCGGCCGATGAGCGTTTTACACAAATTATATTAACTACTGCCCCACTCGAGGACTATAATTGTGTGGTCTATTATCTACCAGAAGCCGAAGTTCACGTTCGGGGATGCAACACCCGACACTGACCAGTAGCTGTTTCTCAAAAAAAATTGAAAGGGTGCAAACTTCTTTATTTGATTGTAAAAAAAAATTACAACAGATCAATAATCCGATTACAAAAGAGGGGAGAGTGATTGGATCTCCCTAATGGGGGAGATTTTGCTCTTCTATTTTAAATAACCGCAAGTGCACAGTCGATCATTTCAGCACTTGAGGATTGATCCACAGAGACAGGTAGTTCTTACGGTTTAGACACTTTTAAGCGAGTTGGGTTAAAGAGTTTTGGGATTTGGGTGGAACTAATTATCAATCTAAGAAATCAAACACTTTGGGTCAAATCCCCTAACTAGAATCAAGTGGTCAATCTCGTTTCTCCATACTAGTCTGTTGTTACTCACTGAAATTTCTACTTTTATTAGGCAAATCAAGTCTGAACATTAGATATATGCATATGGTATTGTCTGGATCACATGGTCCATCAAAGGTAAATAAAATGACTAAATAAATTAAAAATAAAAAAAGCAGTAAAAACCTAAGCATGGACCATTGACTGTGTCAAATAATTAGTGACTCTAGAAATAATCTCCTAAAAGTTATAGGTCAATTAGTGTGCATGCAGCCATAGATAGGAGAATGACTCGGTCTACAAGAAAAGTCTAGGTTCATCTCCCCTAAGCACTTGCAGTAAATTAGCTACTCATGATATGATTTAATAACATAATAATCTAATAAATAATACATGATAGTGTAATCAAATTAATTAAAGAAACTAAATTAATATTATAAATAATGAAACTAATTAATTAATTAAATAAACTAACTAATCTAAACTAATAATCCTAGGAACTTACCTTACACTCACAGTAAGCCATGCGCTTGACCCCACCAACTTGTTTCATCCAAGCTTGCATAAGAAGACAACATGCCCCATGACGACTTCTCCGGCGACGAAATCCAATCCACAAAATGATAAAACAAAAGAAAAGTGGAGTACAAAGTTTGTAGCCTTGCAATGATGATGAAAAGAGCACCCAATGCCATTAAACAAGTTCCTAAAAAATTTCAACCTCCATCATATGCCAACAACACTTCCTTCTCTGTCAAATACTAAAACCCAAAAAAAAAAAAAAAAAAAACCCTCAGCCGCATTAATGCGGCAACAAAGGAAAAAATACAAAATAAAATAAAACCCTAGGTGATCTTTCATACGGTAGCCACCCTCTCCTTTATATAATATAAGAGTTTTACAAAAAGGCCCTTTGAAATATATCTATTACATAATAATTCATTTTCAATTCAAGCAGATTTTTTAAATGACCAATACATGCAGTCAAATGGAGGAATCAGTAAAAGCTATCAACATGAAAGTTATAGATCTTCGAATTCACTTTCCGTAGACACCTGGATGAACTTTTTTGAAATCATGTAGCCAAGGTTATGGCCAAAATACCGCAACATGCTCGGAAAGCATCCTCCAATCTTTTACAAATTGCGGGATTTAATTGTTGAAAGTATCTGGATTCCTTTTTTTTTTCTTTCACCTGTTCCCTCCAAAATATAATCAAATATACCCAAGTAGCATTATTTATATACAAATAATAGATAATTAGGAGCATAAAATTGATGTAAAATCGTGCTGATCACTCCCCTTTGTTTAAAACTAGGTTCTTGATGTAGCGGTGAAAAGTGAGTCTTGTTTTTCATTGACTGGGTGAATGTCAAGCTCTTCTGGGATCTTCTCTTCAGATTACGGATGGAGTAGCGCAACTCCTATCCAAATGGAATCTCAAAGAGATTTTGGCAAAACTTGTACTCAGCAAGTTAATGAAAGAGTTTAGCTCTTTTTCAGGGTTCCTCCGCTAAAAATTCTGATCAAATTCGATCCAATTTGACCAACAAAATTTGATGCCATGATTGACCAAAATCCGACGCGGTGATTGACCAAAAATCTGACTCCTATTCAGCAGCAAACTGAGCTATTTATAGGGGTTTTAGGGGTAAAATTATCCCTAAAACATCCTCCGTACTCGGGGTTAATTCCCCTCATTACGTGGGCAATAACTGACCTGATAATGAAGGCAGTTACAACTGAGGCGCAGGGCTCCTCTGCAGTTGAAACGCGGGCTTTGAGCTCTGCGTTTAGGTATTGCAGTGATGCAATGATGCGGGTTTTGAGCCTCGTGTTTTGGTATTATAGTGATGCTGGGACACGAGCTTCGAACTTTTCGTCTTGGCATTATAGTGATGATGGGACGCGGGTTTCGAGCTTTACATGTAGGCATTGCATAGATGGCTGGACGCGGGCTTCGAACCCTGCGCTTGGCATTGCATTGATATTGAGACACAGACTTCAAACCTTGTGTCTTGGCACTGCAATGATATTGAGATGTAGACTTCAAACCTTGCGTCTTGGCACTGCAATGATGCTGGAACGCGGGCTTTGAGCTCTGTGTCTAGGTATTGCATAGATGGCTGGGACACGGGCTTCGACCCCTGCGTCTTGGCACTGCAATGAAATTGAGACGTAGACTTCGAACCTTGCGTCTTGGCACTGCAATGATGATGATACGCGGGCTTTGAGCTCTACGTCTTGGCATTGCATGGATGGCTTTAATTATCCTCACATCCATTATCCTCGCGTGTGAAGTATAAACCCTGCTATCTGATGACTTGTCTTTTGTAATTTTTAGACAGTCTACAGAACCCCCTCCAGAGTTTTCAAAACTCTACAGTTGACTGGGACAGGTTTTAAAATACTTTGAATTTTTCTTCTGGCAGCGAGCTCTCGAGATTGGATTGGTAATCTTCTGGAATACCTTGAGCTCGATCTTGTCTAAATCTTAGTCTTCGTGAGTGTATTGTTAAACTCTTTGATGGCATCAGAGATGATCATTGTGAGTGTCTGGATACATAGTCCAGACTTCTTCAGTACTCTGAGCTGGTTATCGGTGTACTATTGGATCGGAAGAATAGTCATCTGCTTTCCCCAGTGTACTGTTGAACTGATTGCAAAATGCTGAACAAACATGACGCAAAAGTCATGTTGTCTTGGAGATGCGGACCTCGTCTGAAGTAGAAACGTGACTCTCATTCATTGGAGAGACGTGAACATTGACGTGGAGATGCAGCTCTCACTTTGTTGAAGTGACGCACACTTTAAGGTGGAGACGCGACTTCTTATCATCTATAAAACGCGGCTTTGCTGTTTTACCAAGACGCGAGTTTCTTTCGGAGTGAAGATGCACCTTTCACTTGATATAAAAACGTAGCTTTGAGCGTTATCAAATGAGGGCTTGCTTCGAAGTAGAGACGCAACGCTCGCTGGGAATAGAGGCGCAGCTCTCTTGTTTTGCCAAGACGCAAGCCAGAGAATACTGAAAAGATGCAGTCTTTGAAGTGGAGACACAACTATCATTTTGTTGAAGTAACTCAGACTTCAAGGTTGAGACGACGCGACTCTGTTTGTTTAAGGAAAAAATCGTGCACAAAAATGTATGTTTTGAAATCAAGATTTAAAGTGTGTGTGCTTTGGCTTCCTCGATACTTCCGTTATAGCATAGAGGCTAAAACGAGTCGAATCCACAAGAACGGGAGGCGATAGAAGCTTACACGGTATGTTCATGTGTATGTTAACGGTTCTTCAATGTTTGAAAGTATGAAAAGAAAAGAAAACAAAGAATGAAAAGAGAAGATACAGTGAAACACGAAGAAGTGGGAATAGAGTAGATAAAATGTTTGTGGTTTTTGAAAGTATTCGAAAAATAAGTGAAAAAGAAAGAAAACCCATGGCTGTTAACTACTAATAGCTCCACTAACCATGCTAACCTCTTAGTGATAGTTGCTTCACATGTATCATTGATCATCACTAGTTCTTGGTTCAAGAGTATTTCAAAGCATGACCCATATGTCAACTCATCACATCCAAACTCAACAAACAAGTGCATGCTATACTTAAACTATCAAAACTAAACAAGAGTAAGTATGGAGTAAAGTAATGTTAGTTTGTTAGAGAATTAGGATATTAGAGTGTTAGATCCATCAATGGCTCTTGCAAGAGCAAGGTCAAGTAGATACTATTAGATTCATATGGATTATCAAGTGAGAAGTTAGCAAGTTAATTGTTAGTAGTTAGTTATCATGAGAGAAAATTAGTTAAACATATAAAAGAAGTTAGAGAGAAGAAAACAAAGAGAGATAAAGAGAGAGCCTTTCATAAATTGTCACCTTCTATTACAAGCACTCTTACTTTCCAACCATGTACCACTCTCTCTTATTACAAGATATAAAAGAAATAGAAAATACAAAGAGGAAGAAGAACAACTAACCTAAACTAATCTATCCTAAATTACAATATGGAGAAGAAAACTACACTACTCTCTGTATATCTTCCTCTTCAGAACCCCAGGGGGTATTTATAGACACCAGAGAAAAGCGGGCCAGGGGGACAACCCCTGACCCAACGTTCGGGCGCGACCGCGCCCGTTTGGCCGCGGAAACGCGGACAAAGCCGCACGTCTATGACTGTACCTGGGCGGTGCATGCAGCGCCGCCTGCTACGCGCTGCTCGCTTTTCCCCCTGTCGGTTGCATATCCTGGTTTCCAGTTTTTGGCCCCTGGTTTTGACGAAACTGTTCTCCAAGGTCAATGGCTATATTATAGGCCTTTAATCACCCATTAAATGGTGATTTAGGGTCTTCTTCTTCATTGCACACTATGAACCTAGAAACATACAAGAAAGGTATTATTAGCAGAATTTAATATTAAATAAATATGAAGATGTGGTTGAAATATGCAGTTTTAGAGACAAATCACACACCCACACTTATCTTTTGCTCGTCTCGAGCAAAACAAAAAAACTAAGAAAATTATTATACAACTTTCATAGGTGACGCGATTGCACTGAGCATGTGCAACAAGCCGTTAAGCCTCTAGGTTTTCCCTAGAGAAGGAGTTTTGTCTCCTGAGGGTTTTCAGCGGATTACACCCACAAAATCCATAAAGATAGAAATCAAATGTTAGTATTTTGAAAACGCATTTTGAATTAGAGAAAAGTGTTGAAGTATTTTGTGAAAATATAAGTGCTCTAGGGTCATAGGCTAACCAGAAATTATTCTTCCTTAAACTAAGTCGAAATGCAAAATCTTGTTATAAATTAAGTATAAGAATTGAAAATTGAATTGACTCTCTGATCTTTCATAAAACTCTTAGAAAAGTATGCACTTTGTGAACTGAGAAGATTTTGGGATATCGACTCTAACTTTCATGCCATTGATTTGTGTGTATATTTTTTTTCATTTTTGTTATATTTTCTTCCCTTAGTTTTCTTAGGCTTTCTTATTTACCCGGATAGTGAGCCTTTAACCGGTGACTCCCAAACTAGATGATCTTAGGGCACCAGATGAGAAAACATCACTCAGACTTAAGGAATCGAGTAAACAAGGCCACAAAACTAAAGGGATTATTTTGATTTTGTCCATCTTTCTAAGTGTGAATAATCATGCTTCCTGAAGCATAATTACCCAGCTTCAATAAGTGGCTTTTATTATCAACATTTTTTATATATTTTTTATGACATTATCAGTCTTTGTTTCAATTCCAAAAAATTGTGTAAGTGTGAAGTGCATACTCTAAGGCAAAAAAATTCAAAATCAAATTTTCTTTCCAATCTTACTTCCTTATCCTAAAATTTAAACAAGATCTGTTATTTTGACTCAGTTTAAATTTCATAATTTTAAGTCTTCCTAATTCCTAAGAGAATCTTAATTTTCTAAAAAATAAATCAAAACTGTTTATCTTATTTCAAAAAGTTTTGTAAAAAGAAAAGAAAAAAAATTTGAGAAAGAAAAAAGTTTTAAACAAAAGATTTTTTTTAAAAAGTTCCCAAAAAGAAGTGTAAAAGAAAGAAAGTTTAAAACAACCTACGTTAGTAAACCCTCCCCCACACTTATCTCATACATTATCCTCAATGCATCGTGAATGTGTATATACATGAAACAAATGGAAAGGGAAGGAAAATTACCTCATGGTGGTGGCTCCGGTAGTGGTCTGTTTGGGCCAAGCGTTGCTACCCAATCAAGAAATTATAGATCTTGCAGAAACTCACCGGTGACCTCTCTAATACGACCCAGTAAAAGAATAATTGACTGAATGGTCTTATTTAAAAACTTATCCCCATCTAATTTCTAATTTTCAAAAATAATTACTGAGTCATTTTCTTCAACATCCTTGTCTAACAATGAAGTGTGATTTTAGAAGATGATGAATTTGGACTCAAATGGATCAGGAACAAAAACCGATATCGACTCGGGAATTTGACTCAGATCAAGTCAAGATTCAAAACGAGGAGTCAAAATTGGTTCAAAAATGGGGTCCAAACTAAAGAATTGATGTTCACACACTTTCTCCATCAATGAAGTGTGATCATAAGATATTGGTGATTCACGGTGCACTGGTACAGGATTCAATGTTGATTCTGGAATAGAGAAAAGATCTGGTAAAGATACCAGAGTTATTATTGAATCAAAAAGTAAAATATAATTGCCAACTTAAGGTTCAGGATCACTTTCAAGCTCAAGTTCAATTTCAGGAAAAGTATTACTTGCCAAAATGTCAAGGTGATTCTCTAAATTTTAGGCAAGTTCAAATGAATGTAATGAAATTGAAGCTTGATTTTCGTCCATAAAAGGAATGTGAATGGGTGAAATTATCGATTCAAGTTCAAAAATTATGGAAATTAAAACTGGCTCAAGAACGTTACTTAGTTCAGGTAACACTACAGGAGTCGATATTGATTCCAGGATTGAACTCGAATTGCTAAATTGAAACTCAGATTCACATTCATCTTCAAGTTCAATTTTAGGAAATGGATAACTTGCCAAACTATCAAGAGGTTGATGTTGATCAAATTCAGGTTGGTATAATGAAATTGAATCAGGATTTCCAAAATGACATGATGCTTGGGTTCAATAAGTAGAGTTAGGGATATAAGGATCGGTCAAAGGTTGAAAAGATTGATTTTCTTCGCTCTCATTGATCAATTCGCTCATTAGTGAGTCTACCTACTGATAGGTCGTGTAATAGAATTTTGAGTCTGAATCATGTCTTTCATACTTTTTGCAATTGGTTCTTCTTGAAAAGGTGAGTATGAAAGTTGATTTTGGAAATTGTGGTGAAATTGTCAGTCCATCAGATTTTGTGATTGCTGCTCAGACTCATGCAAGGGTTCCATAGTCAAGTCCAATATTGATGGTTGTTTATTTTGAATTGATGAGACTGGAAAAGATGAGTTGGACTCTTGAAAATTTGATTGAGATGATGAGTCCAACATATTTTGAAATCCTTGTATTTTTTCACAAAAGACTTCCAAACGCTTTTCTAGCTCAGATTCTTCTTCAATTGGATGTTCTAGAAAAGAAGTATATGGAGTTTGATTGGGAAGGACTGTGAACTGAGCAAATTTGAATTTATTGTTGGGACTCAAGCATGGCTTCCATACTCCTTTCCAAATTAGATTTTTCTTCGGTTGGTGGAACAGGAAAAGGAGGATATGAAGCAGAATCGGAGAATAAATATTGTAGACAAGGTGATTGAAAATTTAACTCGGGGAAGGTGAATCCCCATTGACTCTGTGAAGAGTTGAAATTATTTTGAAAATTATAGACATAGGATTGGGGATATGAGTCATATTGAGTTGGATAATCGTAATCCGGTATATATGGTTGGTTCATATTGTACGTAGCTAGGTTGGAGTTATCCGAGTCAAATGAGGTCGGGGTGAAATATGGATTCATATTATGATTGAAAAAAATTGTTGTTGTTAAAATCCATTTCACAATTTACAAATAAGAAAACAAACAAACAAACAAACAAATAAATAGAAAACAAGTTTATGCTAGGATTGACTTAGACCTAGATGACTCCTAACTGATTAGACTGTCCACGGGGGATACATTGTCAGAATCTGATCACGAGTTAATCAGCCAGGTAGAGGCAAGATCAGTGGGAGGTATCCGTGCTAGAGCAACGGGTCTAATTATGCCAAACCACTGTTCTTCAAGATTTCGCCTCTCAATCTCCAACCTTAGACACCGATTTGACAAGAGTCTACTTCAAACAACTGTCCCCTTAGTTCAATCTCCTAAATGAGTCCAAGCTCCTAAATGAGTTTGAGATGTTTCTAGGGGCCAACGTCTAGCAATTTTTATTAAGGCTTGGGTTATGTGAGCGGGGAGGTGATTTTTGGGCTAAGGGAGGGTAATGACTTCCCCACCTTATGTTGTATTGGGTTTTGCCCTTAAGTTCAATTCGTGCAATTGTGCAATATAGATAAGAATGAACACACAAAGTGAGTAAATCACCCACGTATTTGTCCTAACTATATGCGATGCAATATATACACCTCCGTCAAGATTATAACAGCACAAGAACAAAATGCAGTATATTAGAATTGAAATTGACATGTGCCTAGATGCAAATGTGTAAACCGTTTTAAAATATCCAATTTCTGTATTTTAGTTCTTAAATTATTTTATAGTGCACAGGTAACAAATATTAGCAACAGAATATAAAAATATATAAGAATTTACCCAACCACACAAGAAAAAGTGTGGACTCTGCAATGCTAAAGAATTTGACCTGCACACCAAAAATAAAGAAGAAAAGTTAACAAAAACGTGAAATCAAACCGTTCCAATCCCCGGCAACGGGGCCAAAATTTGATCGAGGAAAAAACCACGCACAAAAAAGTGTATGTTTTGAAATCAAGATTTAAAGTATGTGTGCTTTGGCTTCCTCGATACTTCTATTATAGCATAGAGGCTAAAACGAGTCGAATCCATAAGGACAGGAGGCAATGGAAGCTTTACACGGTATGTTCATGTGTATGTTAACGGTTCTTCAATATTTGAAAGAATGAAAAGAAAAGAAAACAAAGAATGAAAAGAGAAGATACGGTGATCCACGAAGAAGTGGGAACATAGAAGATAAAATGTTTGTGGTTTTCGAAAGTATTTCAAAAATAAAGTGAAAAAGAAAGAAAACTCATGGCTACTAACTACTAATGACTCCATCATGCTAACCTCTTAGTGATAGTTGCCTCATATGTATCATTGGCCATCACTAGTCCTTAGTTCAAGAGCGTTTCAAAGCATGACCCATATGTCAACTTATCACATCTAAACTCAACAAACAAGTGCAAGCTACACTTAAACTATCAAAACTAAACAAGAGTAAGCATAGAGTAAAGTAACGTTAGCTTGTTAGAGAATTAGGATGTTAGAGTGTTAGATCCATCATCATGAGCCATCAATGGCTCTTGCAAGAGCAAGGCCAAGTATAGGGTATTAGATTCATGTGGATTATCAAGTAAGAAGTTAGCAAGTTAGTGATTAGTAGTTAGTTGTTATGAGCGAAAATTAGCTAAATATGTAAAAGGAGTTAGAGAGAAGAAAACAAAGAGAGGTAAGGAGAGAACCTTTCATAGCTTGTCACCTTCTATTACAAACACTCTTACTTTCAAATCATGTACCACTCTCTCTCCTATTACAAGATCTAAAAGAAATAGGAAATACAAAGAGGAAGACGAAGAACTAACCTTAACTAAACTACCCTTAGCTACAACATGGAGAAGAAAACTATACTACTCTCTGTATATCTTCCTCTTCAGAACCCCAGGGAGGTATTTATAGACACCAGGGGAAAGAGGGCCAGGGGGACAACCCCTGGCCTAAAGTACGGTCGCGGCCGCAGCTGCATGGCCACGGAAACATGGCCAAAGCCGCATTTCTGTGGCTGTATGAGCGCCGCCTGCTGTGCGCTACTCGCTTGTCCCCCTGTCGGTTGCATGTCCTGGTTTCCAGTTTTTGGCCCCTGGTTTTGACGAAACTGTTCTCCAAAGTCAATGGCTATATTATAGGCCTTTATTCACCCATTAAATGGTGATTTAGGTTCTTCTTCTTCATTGCACACCATGGACCTAGAAACATACAAGAGAGGTATTATTAACAAAATTTAATATTAAATAAATGTGAAGATATGGTATGAAATATGCAGTTTTAGAGACTAATCACTGTTAAACGCGAGACTCGCATTCTGAGTGCTTTGTCACGTGTCTGGCGGAGCTTGAAGAGACGCCGTTCTCTTAATACGTAAGGTTTGCATTCAAGGCGCGTTGCCACGCGTTGGGAGACGATTGGTCTCGAGATATATGCCGTGTATCTCGGTGAATTACTGTGTCTATAAAAAGACATCAGTCTTTCAAAAGTTATCATTAGACTTTTTTCTTCTTCGCTGAGTCTTGTGTCGAGAATTTTCAGAACTTTAAGAAAAAGCTCCGAGCTTCTTCTTCTTGCTTTCATTTTTTACATAGAATTTACGATCGAAATGGCCCAAAAAACAAAACCTGTGGCTTCGTCCTCGAGCATTGTCGCTCCAAAGGCTCAAATGGCTGGTTTTTCCATGCAGGAAGCCCCATTTCAGGTAAAAATCATTTGAATTGGTTTTCACCATTAAGGGACTTAAAGAGTTATCTTAACTCTTAAGTCTCTTCTAAATTGAACCGCCAACGTGAGGCTCACACCCATGTTTGATATTCAGACGCGACTCTTGCACTGTAGGCAAGACGCGGGTTTGACGATCTCTGTGTCTTCGCTTCATCAGCTTGAGTCTTTGTCGTTTGTTGAAGCGGGCTTCGTTGAGCCTTGCGTTTGATCCTAACACTCAGAGAATTTTTTCTAAGTGGGGGAGTTCAGACGTGAATTTTATGTGAACCTCGCGTCTCTGAAGTTTGACGCTGGTTTCACTGAGCCTCGCAACTAAGTCCAACACTTAGAGAAATTTCTAACTTAGGAAATTTCAAATGCAGGCTTCATGTGAGCCTCGCGTCTTTGAGTTTAGATGCAGGTTTTACTGAGCTCCACGTCTTAGTCATTAGACGCGGCTCTGAGGTGAACCTTGCATCTGAGCTTCAATACTTAGACATTTTTTAGATTCTGACTGTCGTGTTATCTTTTTTCAATGCGATACTCCTCAAATTTTCTGTCCAAAAAGTATCCCTTTGGACATGTAGGTGGTACTGATCTGAACCTAATGTTCATGCTCCAAGAGGCTGCTCTAGTGTTTGCTCTGAAATCAAGTGAGCATCGAGGCAGGCTCAGCACCCTAGTATGCTGACCTTCCGAAAGATTATGACCAATGGGCGGTTTGAGTCTGACACCCGTATCGCACTAAAGAAACCTGACTTCTTTTTCGGTGATGCCATTACTGAGCATGATAGTGTCTTGTATGATAGAGACTACAAATGGCTCCGCCAGATAGGGGACAGGAGATTTTTCCTTTCTAATACGGAGAGGATGTACCCCTTTGCGTATCTGCAACACATATCGATATGCCACACAATGAAATGGGACCTCTCTAAGTCTATCTCTGTCGTGTCCCTTGGCAAAGTGGGCGCGAATGAAGCATACCCTGCTGGTCACGGGAGAGATATATTTGGGCCACATCCCGGACTGATCAGGGCTGAGTATCCGACAGGAGAAACCCCTCAATTGGCCGCCACCTTCATTAATCAATTTCTAAAGGTGAGAGGTGATTTTCCCACTGACTTTCGTCCGCTCGGGTGGGTGCACTCTAGCGACAAGTCATGGTGGGGCAAGATGGTTGGCTTTGTTCTCACAGAGCTCGGGGACTTGTTGAAGCAACCAGGATTGTACCATGCTATTAGGGTCGTTCAGCATGGCGTCCCGCAGAGCTCCCACCACTTTTATGGTATCTTGGAGCGTTACAATCCTCTGACAGGCACATTCTTTACCCTGGTTGGAGAGATGGGGCTCTTCATGAGTTATACGAGGTTTCGAGGCTAGTGATTAGAGATGCTCCATATGAAGAGTATGTCCCGACTATCGAGGAGCTTCATCTATTGAAGAAGGAGGACCCTCAAGTGTACGAGGCTTACTGGAAAGTGTTTGCCACTTCTATACTTGCGGGTAAATGACCGTCTGGAGGAACAAAGGCGTTAAGCAGATATCCTGGGTGAGCTACCTTTTCAATGACATAAATGAAAAGTCTAACCCAGTGATCCGTTTGGTTCCTTGCACTGATGAAGAGATTATTTGAGAGGATTAGTGCCTCCACAAGCTCGTATACGAAAGAGTTCAACGAGGATACTTTCAAGCCTGATACGGTCTTTGAAAGTTTTCACCATTAGGCTCGTATTCCTCATGTTGTGGCTGAAGCATTGTATGGTACCAACTATTAGCCAGAGGCCTTTCAACTTAGTTTTGATGATGACTAACTTATGAAGGTTAGTTTACTAATAATCTAGTGTTTACATAGTTTCAGTTATTGATCAAGATATTAGTAGGTGTTTAGCTTCAACAAAGGAGCTTTGGGAGCTAACTTATGTAGATTCAAGAGCTCCCGCGTCAAGATCGCATCTAGCACTCGATTGGAGTCAAGCTCATTGGATCGTGTTTAGATCGAGTCGGCTTGAAGAAAGAGTTCTAGAAGAAGACTTCGGTTTGTGTTTAGATCTTGTGTAAAGATCGATAGTATTGATATGCTCAAGTTCACACACACACACACAAGTTTAATATGTTTGGTTTTCAGTTTAACCAGGTTTTAGATTTCTAGTTCATATATATTGTTTTCATGAATAGATAGAATCAAAACAAGTTTACATGATTTAAATGTATATTAGATTTCTTCTATATACATACATGCTTCATATAGTTAGAAAAACTTATTTTGATGATTCTATTCATTGTTTAGAGTTTTGTATTTTAACAAAACTTAATTTTAGATTTCATGTCAAAAATATAGGTATATCTATTACATGTTTATTAGATTCTATCCATATACAATATTCTTCAAAAGAGTTTAAACATCTTGTTTTTTGTATTTATACAAGTTTTAGAAAAATCGGATTTCCATTTCAAAGTTTGGTTTTCGAAAAATACGTTTTTTTGTTTAAGGCCAAATATTTTATATCACGAATATAACTCAAATAGTTTGTAATATGTGTTGATTTTTGGTCACACATACTTGGTATTCAAATATCTTACAAGAACTTATTTTTGTGAAATTTATGAGTATTTATGGGATTTTATTGGAATTAAAATACCTAAGTTTCAAGGCCCTAAAATCCCAGCCAGACCAGTCAGTCGACCGGACCAGTGGTCGGTCGATCGGACTGGTCGACCGATGTGCACGAGGACATGCACGGACCCAGCTTACAAGGTCGTCGATCGCACAGTCGACCGACTGAAGCACCCAACTCTCGGGTGCTGCCGGTCGACTGGGCGGTCGACCGACAGGCTTGGCCAGTCGACTGGGCGGTTGACAGGAGGCATAATGATCAGAAATATGACCGTTGCGCCGGTCGACCGGTTAGTCGGCCGGAAGGGCAATTCTGTCCTTTCAGGCTGCCAACGGCTCTTTTATTCGGGGCCTATATAAAGGGGTCCTCTTTGGTTGTTTTTAACAAGGATTTTAAGAGCAAAATTTTCCATCTATACAAGTGTTTTAGCAGCAAGTTTTTGTGCCAAAAAGATTTATCTTTTATTTGTTTTCAAGGGTTAGAAAAATCAAGAAAAAATAGAATCTTTAGTAAATTGGTTTTATCTTCATTTCTATTTCATTCTAGTATTTTTCCCAAGTAATTTTCTTTGTGATTTATTTTCAAACACCTTGTTTTCTCACACTTGAGCTATCATATCTATCCTATCTATAGGATCTTATTTTTATGAGGAAAAGTTATTTGTGATCTTTGTGATCACCAAGATTGTTATCCCTCCTTTGATTTGGTTTTGTGCTTATCCCTCTTGTGTTGAGGTGATTGGGGTTTTGCTTTGGGTTTGTGATTATCCCGCTTGTGAAGAGGTGATTGTGGTTATTGTTTGGCTTTGTGCCTTATCCCTCTTGTGTAGAGGTGATTGTTATCTTAGCTTTGTGCCTTGCCTCTTGTGTAGAGGTGGTTGTTGTTGGAGAGAGGAGTTGTGTACTCCAAACTTTGTAATGGCAAATTCCTCGGTGGAGGTTCCCTGTGTGGGAGGTCCTGTGTGGACGCAGTGAAAATCCTTTTGTGTGAAGGAGGGGACGTAGAGCAGTGGCTCGAACCTCGAAACATATCTTGGTGTCTCAACTCTTATTTAGAGGAATCTCGTGGAGATAGTCTAGAGCCCGTCACTGAAAATTCGGCTACACTCTTTGGTTACGCATAGTGTGTTGCAATTAGTTTTTAATTTCGTATAATTTGTCATTAGATTAGCTTATTCACCTATTCACCCGCCCTCTAGGTGTATTTGCAATTGGTATCAGAGCCTACGCTCCTGATATTAGGTTTAACCACCTAGGAGTGAGATGTTGGCTTGCTAATCTAGATTTGCATTCGCACACATATTATTTATACACTCATGGAATACCTTGCCCCTCCCATGTTTAATGTTTCTAACATCGATATATGAAAAATTAGCATGGGTGCTTACTTAAAAGCCCTAGGTTTGCATGTCCATTTTGCCACTACCAAGAAAATCTATTTTGATAATGCCAAGTACATTGAGGCTAATGCACAAGCCCTAAATGCACTAAAACATTCACTTAGCAAAGAATATTTATTTATGATTTCTCATTGTGATTCCGCTTTTACAGTGTGGAACACATTGACATCTCCTGAGCTACAAACGAAAAACTTTGTGGAGAAAGAATCTAGTGGAGATGAGTCGACGAAGCTTGCTACATGGTTAAAGGGAATGACTCCCTTGAGGTACATTCAGAAACTCATTTAGATGATAGTGCTTGTTCTTCAGGTGATGACTATATGGATGCCGATGCTTTGAATGAAGAACTTTTGTTATTTTGTGAAAATATGCTAGAAAAATACAAACTTTTAAAAAAAAAGTTTTAAATTAAAAGAAGAAAATAAAATTTGTTGTCAAAACTTGATTTGATTTTGTAAGAGAGGGATGAGATTTCAAGTGAAAGGGACTCCTTGAAATGCCAACTTGACCTTGCCCCAAATGAAAACAAAATTTTAAAGAATAAAAATAATTGTGATGATATTTTGAAGAAAAATGAGGTTTGTTTTCAAAACTTGATTTTGTTTTAAAAGAGAATAATTCTTTGAAAAATAAAATTGCCTTAATTTCAAAAGAATTGAATTTGGTTTCAAATGAAAATAAATCTTTAAAATATGTTTTGTTTTCTCATGTTTGTCATATTTAGAGTGCTCCATCTACTAGTGATAAACATGTAGCATGCTCTACTTTTTCTTCAATTAAAAATGATATTTGTGCTTTGAAGAAGAATGTTGATTGTTTGGGCTCCACTTTGAGTAAATGTGCCATGAACCCCACAATTGGAATTCATATTTTTTAAGAAACATGCTTCTCATATGCATGCATGCCAATCACGACATACATATGCTCATCATGCTCACACAGATGACACTATGTATGCTCATCGGTACACTTGTACACATTATAGACGAAAGTACCACCTTGTAAAATTTTGATATAATAGAATAAATGATTCAAATTTTGTAAATAAATTTGTTTGAGTTAGGAAAGGTACTAACCCCCATGGACCCAAGAAAGTGTGGGTATTAAAATCTACCCCTATTATACTTGATGTAGGTGTGGGTTTTCACTTGACGTGAGGGTGTTGGTGCCTTGATGGTGGATGTGTTTGAGCTTGATGAACACTACATTGGATGCGTCACCTTCAGGGAAGTTTGGTGGAAGGACCACAATATTTGGAGATCTAGAGATTAGCCCTAATGGTTTTGGTCACTATCTCTAACTTTCATTTTGTTTACATGCTTTCTCATTAATGATTTTTAGCATGTCTTGATTTTTCATGTTCATTATGTTTAAATGCAATGTTTATTAGACTTATGATATACATATGTAGTCTTTGAGATATACCCATGTTCATATGGATTCATATTTTGTGTTCTCGGCATAGTTTAGCTATTGTGTATATTCTACTTCTAAAACACATGCATTTAACTTAATGATCATCTTTGTTGATGATTTTGCTCTTAATGTTTTGATTACATGTTTAGATGAAACTTTTATAAAAACTTGTGTTTATACTTGTACAACTAATGAGCCATATTTGTTTATCATGTGCTTGTGCTTTATTGCTCATGTGTACCCATTGGATGTAGCTGTATAATCTAGTTTTGATGATTCTTGCATCTTTACTTATTTTTCCTATTTCTGTACATGTTTTCATAAAAATGTAAAAATGTATTTATCTTCATGTATATGTTAATTTTATCCAAAACTATTAGATATATATGTCTATCCTAGAGTCACTTGCTTTTCATGCAAAACTATTATGGACTCACTTGTGTTTGGGATATGTATGTATACTTCTAGTTTAGATAAAACATACATATACCTTGATGCGTAATTAGTTTTGATGATTTCTTGATTCTTCAATTGGAAGAGTTTTCCAAAACCATGCCAAAATATTTTCAAATTATATTTTTGAAAACCCTTACCTTCGAAGGGCGGTTGGATGGGCGACCATGCCTTGTATATATTTTTCATTGATTTTGCAAAGGGGAAAACTTACAAAAAAGGGTCGAGGAGCTAAATTACAAGTAATTCTTTTGCAATAAAAAGATTACAAGTAGATCTCCTCTGTCATTCTGGAGAAGTGTGCCGGTAGGAGTCTGGTCAGCGCGCGACCACTTTGTCCCTTTGACGATGCGATCGATCAGATAATCGGGTTACTGCCAGATGGGTTTCCCTTCTTGCATGGTTTGGGGAATTAGAGAACAGAAGGTTGATAGCATCCTCTTGTTACTTCTCAAACTGCCTCCACTTGGGAATTCCTTCTCGCCTGGTTCCAGAGATTCCTTGAGAGGGAGGAAGATCTTAGGGTATCAGCACCCTGATTAGAGAAGTAGTTCTCTGAATTCTTGGAAGTAAGAGAATAGATCTCTGTTTAGCCGTCTCTTTCCTCTGTTTTTCAGCCTCTCTCTCTCTGTGTGCGTCTTGCATGCCTCTGGTGGGCTATTTATAGGAAGAGCAGGGGTAAAATTGCCCTTTGAAAATCTGGAAACAGATTGAGTTAATCTGTTTAAATCTGGAAAGTAGCCTTACCGTGAGGCTAGAATCAGCTTCTGCGAAGCTAGGAATAGCAGGTAGTGTCGATCTCCTGATCCGTTTTGATTCTTTTCAAATAACTGAAAGATCTTCCCTGATCTTCTTACTTGTTTTAGGAGTCAAGAGATTATGGTAATATAACTGCTAAATTTGATCTCAGATTTGATCTCGATTAGATTTGATCTTGAATAGATTTGATCTCATCTGGAGATTTAATTGGTCAAAGGTGACCAAAAAAGATCCGCAGCGGAGCTGTCGCGTCGAGCTCACAACGGAGCTGGAAGGAGCATCTAGCGAAGTCAGAAGAAAGCTCTTCAGCGGAGCTGGATAAACATCTGTGGCGAAGCTACCGACCATCGTTTGCGCGGTTGCGTGTGGCTTCGAGCGAAGCTAACTCTCTGCAGAGTTAATTGAGCGCTTCAGACGAAACTGTAAGTTAGCTCACTGATAGAGCTTTGAACAGCTCCAAGGCGAAGTTGGACAAACTTAGCCTCTCAGGTGAGGCTATCCCCTTGGGCTCATGCGATGCTAAGTGTTGAGCTAACTTAGCATCTTAAGCCTGCTTATGTCACTTCAAAGACAATCTGGGCTTACTGTCTGCTTCACTCGATCAGTAGAGTCCAAGTCGCTGATTTGTTCCTCGGAGATGGGTAAAAAACTAGTCGTCAGCTTGTCTACCACTTGCCTTTTGTAGTTATCAACAAGTTAGACATTGTTCAGGCCAGTTAGGAATCTTATCTTTTTTAGAGTGTCAACAAGACCCCCTTCAAAGTTTTTATAAGTCTGTGATGGAATGGTTCAGACTCCGAATTACTTTGAATTGCTTAGATTGATGGCATGTGAAATGCGAATGTCGCCATAGTGGTTGAGTTCAGCTTTGCTTTCAATCTTGCTTCCGGATTGGAAAAAGTTCGCCGAGGAATCGTGTAGATTCGCGATTCTAGGTAGCTTCGCATTTGGGTAGCTTCGCGTTTGAGCCTCCCGGAGTAGCTTTGCTTCAAATCGGTTTTGGAACGACATTCCTTTCACGAGGCTAACTGCCTTTCGGCTAGTTACAAGAAGGATTGCTCCTTTTTTTAGGTTAAAATAACCTCTCTTGTATTAACGAGGGAGATCATTCCTTCTGCACACATTTCCAAGGGAGACTATTCCCTTTCTCAAGGCTCAGTACTTGAATGCCTTAAATTCGCTCGCGCTTCTAAGCTTGAAGTAGCGGCAGTGTGGTCAGGCTATAAGGCCTATAAATAGGACACTTGAAGTCCTCTTTATGAAAACAGTCTGTTCATGACATCTCCTAGTTGTTCAGAGAAGGATACTCAGATCTCTAAAATAGGTGGGTTGCCCACTCTGGTCACTAACTGGCCAAGAACTGGTGATTCTCGGTCACCCAGAGACTTTACCAATGGACTAGTGACTTTAGGGAGTTTATCTCCCTCAGTTCTCATAGCTTCACCAGCTATTACAAGGGTTTAATTCCCTCGGTCTTCATTCTGTATCTGACTGACTTGCAGAGAAGGGCTTCAGCCCTATTTCCCAGCTTCTTGGCAAAGCTATCATTTTCACTTGATCAAAGAAAGATCATTCCATGCCTGCCTGTTGGTCGGTCGCTAAGATTGCACATTTTTTATCATATTCTCATACCTATTATAAAATAAACTCTGCTTGTTCCTAATTATTGTTTAATTTATTTGTAGGCCCATTCCTAAAGGAGAGTGAAGAAAAATGAGCCCAAAAGCCCATCAAATTCTGAATTAAATCAGAATAAATTTAAAATCAGTGAATCTTGGCAAATCTTGGCAAATCAGAGAGGTTGAAAACCAGTTGAAATGAATCATCCCAAATCAAGCGGTTGAAGCCAAAGATCAAATGCCGTTTTATCAAATTCTGAAGAAGAAACGGGAAAACCAGCAGGAGATAAGGAAAAATCTCCAAACGAAGAAGCTGCTCCAACCTGGTGTGGCCACCTGGCCACACCATGGCCGCGGAAACGCAGCCAAAATCGCGTTTTCGCGGCCATATCATTTCAGTTGGGGGAGCGTTTGCTCCCCCTATCTCCTCACGCCTCCCCTCTCTGGGTTTTTGCCTATAAAAGGCAGGGTTTACACTTTAAATGGGGATGACCAAGCAGAGAATAGAACTTAGAATAATTTGTAGTTTGTAACTTAGGTTTTTAGTTTTCTTTTTATATAATTTTTACTTTTCTTTATGTAACTGAGAGGAGAGACGACGTTCATGGAGGAATGAGAGCAAGCTTGTACTGCAGGTGACACCAGTGTAAGTGATCTCTTCTTTCATTGTTATTTAAATCGAATCAAAGTTTCTTTTTCTTTCTTTACTCTTGTTTTCTTTTACTCTCCTCTGATGTGTTGCAATCCAAGAGAATCCGATAGCCTCAAGACTGCTTAGCCGTTGCAAGTGCCCTGATGGCCTATGGTGATGAACAACCCTTCTCTTGCTAATATAGTTTGCCCTTTTATTCGTGGTATAGATCGAGAATGGGGAAGATCTTATACCCCATGCTTGATTGCCTTCAAAGATAAGGTAAGTCGTCGCAACGGATCCAAGGTATATGACACTGAAGAGGTAAGTAATTTTTAGGTTGTCTTTCTTTTCTTTTATTCTTTAGTTTCAATATCACAATCTCCAACCATTTTTATCACCCTTTTCATTTTCTTTGTATATAATCCATTTTTCATTTTTTCACCTTCTCAATCTACCACTTTCTCCCTAACTCATTTTAACCTAATTTTCTCTTTTTCTTTTAAGAACTAAAGAAGAACTTTAACCATACTTTGTATCTTAAAAGAAGACTTACTAAAAAAAGCTTCCATCGCTAGTCCCTCCTTTTGGATCACGACCCGCATAGCCACTTGCTATTGCGGTAGACTTGAGTAACTTGCATTTTCTATCTTAAGTTCTGAAATACTGTATTTGTGTGCAGGTTCGACCTCATTCAAATTTTGGCGCCGTTACCGGGGAGGGACGGTAAGTAATTCTCATTAAAGTTTACATTTTTGGTTAACCTTCTTCTTGGTTTTTGGTATACAAATTTAACAATAAGGAACTTTTACTGCAGTGGACATATAAGTGGCCTTGGACTCTGCTCAAGAAAGCAGGCCAAGAAGCCCTCAGATTTGCTACATTCCTGTGGCAACCTGAGTGAACTACTAACCTGTATTTTCTGCAGGTTAGCTGAATTGCATAATTTAAATATCTGCAGCTTTTATCTCCTTGTTTGACTCACTGTACTTCCTTTCTAACCTCAACAGTAAAATGATGTTTGTTAAATGCTAAAAATGGTTTAGACTTGCATTTAGGCACGTGTCTAATTCGTTTACATTTTTCATTACTGTTGAAGAGTGCTGGAGCAAAGGTATGTGTGCATAGCATATAGTATAAGAACACTTTTGGATTGTTTACATTGCTTAAGTGTTACTTTTCTTGTACACTGCACTAAATAATCTTAAGGGCTTGTCCTATGAACAAGATAAGGTGGGGAAGTCATTACCCTCCCTTAGCCCACAAACAATCTCCTCACTCACTAACCCAAGTCTAACTAAAAATGAGTAGACATTGACCCTAGGGACATCTCGGA
Source organism: Agave tequilana (assembly GCA_038442645.1). NCBI lineage: Eukaryota > Viridiplantae > Streptophyta > Magnoliopsida > Asparagales > Asparagaceae > Agave > Agave tequilana. Next base: position 96,695 of record JAVJIF010010811.1, read on the forward strand.
CTTAATTAGGAGATTATCCTAAGGGGAAAGGTGTTAGAATTTGACTCCTGCCAAATCAGTGTCTAAGAAGGTGATTAAGAGCCGAAAGCCCGAAGGTTGGTAGTTACTTAATTAAGGAACGTCTTTGATGGATAACCTCCCACCAATCTTGCCCTGACCTGGCTGATTAGCTTGTGGTCAAAGTCTGCATTATACCTCCCGTGGACAGTCTAACCAGTTAGGAGTCGTCTGGATCATAGGTCTACCCTAACTTAGTTTAGAATTTTTTTCCTTTGTTTGCCTATTTGTTTGTGTTTTATTGTGTGATATGGCTTATAACAATAATTTTTCCATGTGCCGATTGGTTTTATCCAAATCAATATAACCCATGTCCCCAATCTTATAACCATAATTTCTAGGATAATTTCAACTCTTCACAGAGTCAATGGGAACTCACCTCCTCCGAGTTAAATTTTCAACCAACTTGTCCTCCTTATCCACCTTGTCCACAATATTTCCAAGATTCATACTCAGTTCCACCGGTCCAAAATAGAAAACCATCAATTTTGGAAATGATCATGCGTGAGTCCAAACAAAAATCACAAAATCTGATGAACTCACAATTTCACCACCAATTCCAAAACAACACTTCGTCTTTTTAACAAAACGATGAACCAATCAACTATGAAAAGATGCTTGAAGCCATTACTCAGGCTCAAAACGCTCGTAATCATGACATAGATATGATGGTCCAAACTCTACGTTCTCAGTGTTTGGCCAGTTCTGATGTCGCTAATCATTCTGTTAGAGTCGAAGAGTCATGTTGTTTTGGAAAACAAGGTTCCATTTCAGAACAATCATTTGAACTTGCCCAAACTCCAAATTTTTAAAATGACATTGACAGTTTGACAAATTATCCCTTTCATGAAATTGAACTTGAGAATGAATATGATCATGAACCTCAACTTAGTGATTCAATTCTACTTCTTGATTCAATTATGACTTCGGTGTCTTCACCTGATTTCAATCTTTTTCCCGAGTCAACATTGGATCCTGTGCCAATTCATAATAAAATTGAATCGCCCATATTTGATGATCATTTTATTGAACTTGACCAATTTCATACTTTTGAAAGTCCCATTGACAAATTGGTAAGTTCTCATTTTTATGAAATTGAACTCAATGAGAAATGTGACCTAGATTCTCAAATTTGTGATCCAGTTAAAATTCCTGAATCAATATTGACTCCTGTTTTGTTACCCGATTTGAGTAATATTTTAGAGTCAGTTTTGATTCCCACACCTGTCATTCTTGAACTTGAATCACCAATATTAAGTCACATTTCATTGTGGGAAAATGAATGTGGACTTGAGTTTTAACTTCTTGATTTGGACCCACTTCCCGAACCATTCTCGACTCCTGAACCTTTACTTGACTTAAGTCACTTTCTTGAGTCAGTATTAGTTCTCGTACTTCCTAAGTCTAGGTCAATCATTCTATCTTTTCATACTCCATTTTGGGACAAGGCGGTTGACAAAATTGTCTCTGAAATTAATTATGAAATTTGAAAATTAGATGGGGTAAAATATTTAATAAAATCATTCATGTATATATCATTTTAGTGGTTTATATTAGAGAGATTTCTGGTGAGTTCCTCCGAACTCCACGAAACGTCGATCGGGCCGCATTTCGTGGAACCACCACCTTAAGGTAGTATTTTCCTTCCCTGTCTTCTTTTTCATGCATCTATGCATTAATTCATACATTGAGGATAATGCATGAGATAGGTGTGGGGGAGGGTTCTAACATAACTTAGGTTTTTCTTTTTATTAAAAAAATAAAATTTTAAAACATTTTCTTTACTTTTAAAAATTTTTTTGAAAATAGAAACAATATTTTGACATATTTCTGTAAGAAATTGAGTCAATTTTAAGGAATAGGAAAATCAAAATTAGGATTTCTTAAACTTGATCAAAATAAGATTATTTGTTTGATTTTTTGGGTTAGGAAGATAATTTGTCAAAGTAATTTAGTCTTCATCTTTACCTTAATGAAATATGCACACTTCATACATTTACACACTTAGGGTTCAAAAATAAAGATTCTTATGCCTTATAAAAAAAATATCTATGAAAGATGAACAAATTTAATTATTGATTAGCTAGGTACTTTGGCTTATGCAAGCCTTAGTATTTATGCGAAACATGATTAGATAAGTTTGAGAAAAAATATATATATAAAAAAATTCTCTGATTAAGCTGGGTTTTTGTGCCTAATAAAGCATAAGTATTCACGCCTAAGGGTGTTCATATAATAAAATACTTAGTTTTCTGGCCTTATTTACTCGAGTCCTTAAGTCCTTGGGGCGTTTTCTCACCTGGTACCCTAAGACCGTTTGGCTTGGGAGTCGTCGATTAAAGGCTCGTTACATGGGCAGATTAGAAAGCCTAATAGAACTAAGGAATAATACAACAATATATATATATATATATATATATATATATAAATAAATAAGGCATAAGAATTAGAGTTAATGAACCCTTAGTCAAAATTTTCACGGTCACAAGGTGCATATGATTTAGGGTAAAATAATAGACTAGATGAGAAGTACAATTTGACTTCTTACTTTGATTGATACTAAAATTTGAATAGAGACTAAGTTTAGGAATGAAAAATTCAGTTTTCCTATAACTTACAGATTACTTAAATCTTACAATTATATTTCAAATATTTTTCTTTTTCAAAATCTTTTCAAAATACTAACTCTTTGTTTCTCTTTCTTTATGGATTTTGTGGGTGTAATCCACTGAAAGCCCTCACGAGATAAAACTCGTCCTCTAGGGAAAACCTAGAGGTTTAACGGCTTGTTGCACATGCTCAGTGCAATCGCGTGACCTGCGAAAGTGGTCTAATAATTTTTAGTATAGTTTAGTTGTTTTGCTCGAGGACGAGCAAAAGATAGGTATGGGGGTGTGATCGGTCGCTAAGATTGCACATTTTTATCATATTCTCATACATATTATAAAATAAACTCTGCTTGTTCCTAATTATTGTTTAATTTATTTGTAGGCCCATTCCTAAAGGAGAGTGAAGAAAAATGAGCCCAAAAGCCCATCAAATTCTGAATTAAATCAGAATAAATTCGAAATCAGTGAATCAGGGCAAATCTTGGCAAATCAGAGAGCTTAAAAACAGGTTGAAATGAATCATCCCAAATCAAGCAGTTGAAGCCAAAGATCAAAGGCCGTTTTATCAAATTCTGAAGAAGAAACGGGAAAACCAGCAGGAGATAAGGAAAAATCTCCAAACGAAGAAGCTGCCCCAACCTGGTGTGGCCACCTGGCCACACCATGGCCACGAAAAAGCGGCCAAAACCGCGTTTCTGCGGCCATATCATTTCAGTTGGGGAGCGTTTGCTCCCCCTATCTCCTCTCCCCTCCCCCTCTGGGTTTTTGCCTATAAAAGGCAGGGTTTTCACTGTAAATGGGAACGACCAAGCAGAGAATAGAACTTAGGATAATTTGTAGTTTGTAACTTAGGCTTTTAGTTTTCTTTTTATGTAATTTTTACTTTTCTTTATGTAACTGAGAGGAGAGACGACTTTTATGGAGGAATGAGAGCAAGCTTGTACTGCAGGTGACACCAGTGTAAGTGATCTCTTCTTTCATTGTTATTTGAGTCGAATCAAAGTTTATTTTTCTTTCTTTACTCTTGTTTTCTTTTAATCTCCTTTGATGTGTTGCAATCCAAGAGAATCCGATAGCCTCGAGACTGCTTAGCCGTTGCAAGTGCCCTTGATGGCCTATGGTGATGAACAACCCTTCTCTTGCTAGTATAGTTTGCCCTTTTATTCGTAGTGTAGATTGAGAATGGGGAAGATCCTATACGCCATGCTTGATTGCCTTCAAAGACAAGGTAAGTCGTCGCAACGGATCTAAGGTATATGAGCACTGAAGAGGTAAGTAATTTTTAGGTTGTCTTTCTTTTCTTTTATTCTTTAGTTTCAATATCACAATATCCAACCATTTTTATCACCCTTTTCAATTTCTTTGTATATAATCCATTTTTCATTTTCCCACATTCTCAATCTACCATTTTCTCCCTAGCTCACTTTAACCTAATTTTTCTCTTTTTCTTTAAAGAACTAAAGAAGAACTTTAACCATCCTTTGTATCTTAAAAGAAGACTTACTAAAAAAAGCTTCCATCGCTCGTACCTCCTTGTGGATTACGACCAGTATAGCCACTTTCTATTGTGATATAATTGAGTAACTTGCACTTTCTATCTTAAGTTCTGAAATACTGTATTTGTGTGCAGGTTCGACCTCAATCACCAGTTAAGTTCGCCATATAGGCAAGGGTTGGGACTTAGTCTCTTCAAGGTTGAGCCAGTCTTGCCATATAGGTGGGGTCAAGACTGCGTCCCTCTGGATCAGTCTAGCTTAGCCATATAGGTGAGGCTAGGACTTGGTCCTTTTAGAGGCTTCTTCAGCCTAACTATCTTAGGCGAAGCTAAGACTTGGCTTATACTGAGCTAGGCCATCATCATTGTGCAAGCGAGGCTATCCTCTGCTTAACTGATGCGCCACTAGATCGGATATGAATTGCTCCGCCCAAAGAATTTGACTTAGCATTTCATCTCTATATTTTCTTTTTGCTACGCTAACTTATTTCCAGTTTGCATTGCAGTGAACTATGCCCGTCAGTCTTTTATCTTGATGAAAGAGACTAGAAACTTGCCTCTTGATCTTCAAGTTAAAACTTTAATCCTAAGCAGGAGGAATATACTGGAGCAATTAATACGTGTTCCAAGAAGAGGTTGGCAGTTGCTTATCCGAAATGATCCACTTCGAGAAGGGGCTGGTAGTCGCTTATCCGAGATGATCCACTTCGGGAAGGCGGATGTCACCTGTAAGGTCTCGGATCCTTCCTTTGCCAATTTTCATCAAAGAAGATCCAGCTTCTTAATGGCAAAATCTGCCATTAGGCGAAGGATTACGGCCTTGTGCAGGAGGAAGGCCTTTCGTGTCCAGCTAGTTTGACTTATCATCTTGGAAGTAGATAGGACAACTTGTATGCCTTTGGAGCGATGGTTTGGTTGTATAAAAGACCATCTTGATGCGATGTCAATGTATCTTCGTATTTGAATCAATAAAAATGTTTATTTCTTGCTTATCTGCTCTGTTTCCCTCCTCTTTGAATTTTGAAGGCAATTGGAATGGATCGGCAAAGGAAAGAAAGGTTCTTAGCAGAGCTAAACTTTCTGCGAAGTTAAAGACAGAATCCCAGCTGAATCAGGAACAAGCTTCCAACGAAGCTAACATGAATTTCTGCGAAGTTAGAGCCGAGCTTTCCCAGAAATAGTCACTAGCCCTACTTCAGTTGTAGCTGGTGTACTGGTTTCAATGAGGACTCCTCCAAGATCACTGGTGATCCCTCATATTGCTCCAGCTAGTGCTTCTATTATTCCCTCCACAGTTACGCCAGTGAAACCGGTGGAAGCTTTGTCTTCAGGGGCTGCTCGTTCATCGGGAGTAGTTGAGGCTGAGAATGAATTCGTGGCTGAGTTAGTCGACAGCTTTTATAAGGGCTTAAAGCGATCCATTGCTTTGGTCATAAAGGGCTCGACTACCTCATTCTCTGCTTTAAAGGTGGTTCTCTCCCGGAGCATTAACAGTATCCGAGACTTTAGAGGGAATGACCAGGCCGCCACATTGGAGCTTCTGGTGGACAGACTCGAGAGGGATGTGGACGAATGGCGCCGTCTTAGCCATTCAGATCTGGTGTCTTCAGTTAACGAATAGCTTGCGCATCTTGTTGCTCAAATGCATGAAGCTCATCTCGCCGCTCAGAAGCCTCTAAGGCAATTTCATCTAACTTGAAATCCTCAGAGACAACGAAAGTAGAGCTCGGGGATGCTATAAACGCTTCTAGTAGTGCTCTTCTTGACGCTGAGGATAAAATTGAAAAGGTCAAGGAAATGATCAGAAAGGCTAATCTTCTTTTGTCCAAGGATGAATTGAAGAAATTGCTCGACTTGAGCAGCTTAAGGCCCAGAATGATGAAGTCTTATGGCAGGAGCTAGCACAGAGGGCAACTTTGGTTGAAATTGAAGCTCGCTTGGCCCAGACAGCGAGCTTTAATGAGGCCGAGTTGAGGTCACAGGCGCTTATCAGGGCTGCTAAAGAGAGGAAGACTAGGCTGGCCACTCTTAAAGAACGGATCAAGTCCTATGAAGTATCCTCGTAGCTTGTAATTCGTGCATTCATGTATCCCTCTTTTGGAATAAAAAAAGTGATTTTATTTGACTCCCTGGTTGCATTTCCAGCTTGTTTTATCTTCTGAATTTTCAATTCTTGCAGTCCTTAAAAAAGAAACGGAATAATGGCATAACTAATCCAATCAGCGGTGATAAGCTGAGAGAGTTAGTCACACAATTGAGAAAATAGTCCTTACTGGACTAAAAGATGAGACTTGGCTATCTGTCGGTTCAAAAGTCGCAGGGATGTAACCGATTGAGAAGCCACCAAGCTCAAAATTTGTCATTCAGAGGTGACAAACTGGACATGATGACAAAGAGATAGTCCTTGCCGGACTGAAAGATGAGACTTGGCTATCTGTCGGTTCAGAGGTCGCAGGGACATAACCGATTGAGAAGCCACCAAGCTCAAAATTTGGATGAGACTTGGAAGAAATCATCAGAGGTATATTGCTAACGTGACAACTAGAGAGTCCCCTAAAGACTGAGTGAGACTTAGAAACTCGCTGGGGAGCTAGGAAATGAATCCCATAAAAGATCATATGTCAGAGGTGATTGTTAACGTGACAAAAAGAACTTCGTGGGGATTCGTAAAGCAATTTGTCAGAGGTGTAATGTTAACTTGACAAAAAGAAAAGTCCACTAAAGACTGAGTGGGACTCAAAAACTCACCGGGGAGATAGGAAATGAATCCCATAAAAGATCATATGTCAGAGGTGATTGTTAACGTTGAAAGTGCCCTGATGCCAATTGTAAATCACCTAGAGGGGGGGTGAATAGGTGAAATGCTAATCTAGAAACTAAATGTGCTAAATGCGGAAGTTAAAACAAATATTTGCAACACACTTAATACAACACATAAGTGTAGCCGAATTCCCCGTGAAGGGCTCTTGACTAACTCCTCTTGATTCCCCTTGAATGGGTTGAGGTGCTATGTGAAGCTCTTGTGGTTAAGTACAAGTGAGGCACACACAAATAACCAAGCATATAAGGATGATAAGCAATATGAAATAATGCAAGGCAACACAAGCAATATGAATGATATGAATGAAGAATGATGCTTTGCACAAATGTAAAGAGAGAGAGTTAGAGAGACAAGTGGATCAAACGCTAACGACAAGATATGTTTCGAGGTTCGAGCCCCTAGCTCTACATCCCCGCCTACACCACCGTGTAGGATTTCCAATCCACTATCTCCCACCGAGGGAACCTCTACCGAAGAGGATTTGTTACAACACTAGGAATACTGAACTCCTCTCTCAAACACCGCCTCACAACCGAGGGGTAGGCCCGTAGCCAAACAACCACAACACCTCTACCGAAGAGGGTTTACAAACCAAACTCCACCTCTCATAAGAGGGAGCAAACCACAATCTCAACCTCTACCAAAGAGGGAGCAAACTCCAACCCAATACAACAACCTCAACCTCTACCAAAGATGGAGCAACTCAAGAAATCAAGGGTTTACAAATTGGTGGTATCTTTCAACCACAAACCACTTTCCTTTTTCCACAAACAAAGATCCTAATAGAATAGGATAGGTGATAGCTCAAGTGTGGAAAACTAAGTGTTTTGATCAAAGAAAACTCTTGGGAAAACACCAAAAATGATATAGAGATTTTTGCTCAAAAACAATTCCCAAAACCTAGTTTCTTTGAAAATAACAAAACACTTTTAAAACAAAGATGAATCTTTTTGGCACTTAAACTCTTTTGAAAACTTGTTTAAAACACTGAAGAAGTCAGGAAATTTTAGCTCTAAAAATCTTAGTTAAAAACACCAAGCAATGGGGTATTTATAGCCCCAAAACAAAACTAGCCGTTAGGCTGATCTGGCAGCCTGACAGGCTACCGGTCAGCCGGCCCGGCCGACCGTCAACGGTCAGAAATGTGACCGTTGGGGCAACCCGGTCGACCGCCCGGTCGACCCAAAGAAACAGAGAGCACTGCTCTCAGGTCCGGTCGGCCGCCCGGCCGACTGTCCCAATGTGTGCCAGATGTGCACGGTTCTGTGCACGTCGGTCGACCGGCCTATGGTTCGGTCGACCCATGCGGTCGGCCGGTCTGGCCTGACAGACACTGTTCTGGGCAGAAAAACATAAGTTAAAATATTTCTAAAAATCTTTTAAGTCTTTGTAAAAATACCCAAAAATAGTTTTATCATTTTGCATTGATATATAAACATGTGATAAAAATTTCAACTCAATTATCAAGCAATATGAACTATTTTTGTGTCTTATCATTTTTACCAAAAACCAAAACTTGTATTTTTATCAAACTTTGATTTTTCTATACATGAATAGGATAGTCAAAATAAGTTTGTATAAGCATGTATGTATGTAGAGCACATCTAATATACATAAAAACAAAGTAAAATTTTTTGATCAATCTATTCATGAAAACCAAACACCAAACATAAAACGTGTGTGTTTGTGCACTTGAGCATATCAACCATACTATCTTTACAAATGGATCTAAACACACTAAACTAAACTAGGATACCTAAGTCTTCTTGACGATCTCCATCTTCAAGTAGACCCGATCCAAACGTGATCCACCGAGTGCAAAGGTATAATCTTAAAGCTCGGGCATCGGAATCACCGTGTGAAAGCTTCTAAACTCCTCTTTTTGAAGCAATCACCAACTAATAACTTGATTAATGATCTGAAACTAAAATCACAAGATTATTAGTAAACATAACTACATGAGTTAATCGTCATCAAAACTAGAGTGGAAGGCCTTTGGGCCAACAAACGTGACAAGAAGAACTTCATGGGGATTCGTAAAGTGATTGAGGCTAAACCTACACAAAAAAATACGGAATTTTAGAACTTAAGATTAGGATGTGCAAGTGCTCAATTCTTACCGCTATAGCAAGTGGCTATGCGGGTCGTGATCCACAAGGAGGGTTTTGCGATAGAAGCGTTCACGTTCTTTATTGAAATCGTTAAGAAAACAAAACGAGAGTTCTTCTCTATTTTAAGTTAAGAAAATGAAAAAGAAAGTTATGTTAAAGTTAAGAAGAAAGTGGTAGAATAGAAAGTGGAAAAAATCAGAAAATGAAAGAAGCAACTATGTACAAATGAGTTTGGGAAAGAAGAGTGAAAACAATTTGGAAGAGGTGGTGATCTACATTAAAGAAATAAAAGAAAAGAAAGAAAGACAAGTACTTACCTTCTTTTTACCAAAAGCTTACCTTGAGTTCTTAGCGACGATTTTACTTTGAAGTGGAGCCATTCAGCGCATAGCCCATAAGATTAGATTTTTGGTCTCTTCCACATTACATCATCAAGACTACTTCAAGTATGAAATGATACAGAGAGACTCACAATTCCATCGTCATGAGCTATCGGTGGCACTCGCAAAGGCAAGGCTCTTTCGATGCTTTTAGACTCATTTGGAAGACAATTTGTACCAAAAGAAGAGTAAAGTAGAAAAGAAGAAGATGAAGAAAACTAAAAAGAAGTACATACAAAGAAAGAACAAAGATTTGATTTCATAACAATCAAAGAAAAGAAAGAAAACCTTACACCATTGTCACTATAGCTCCAGCTTCATTCTTGTTCTTCGATGAAAGTCTGATCTCCTCTTATTTACATTATTGAAAATTACAATTACATGAAAAGAAAAACAAAACCTAAACTAAGAAATGAAAAACTAGTCTAAATCCTAACTCTGCATTGGCGTCCAATTTCAGCATAGAGAATGCCCTTTTATAGGCAAAAACCCAACAACCAGGCTCCCGGGGAGATCGGGGAGCAAACGCTCCCCCTAACTCCCCAACAATGCCGCGGAAACGCGGCTTTTGCTGCGTTTCCGCGGCCAGGGTGTGGCCAGGTGGCCACACCCTGTTGGTGGGTCGCGCTGGTTTGGCCTTCTGACTTTATCTAGAGTTGGTTTGTCAGTTTGAGTCCCGGATTCTGACGAAATGGCCTTGGATTCTTGGCTTTAACCGATCGATTCTGAGAGGATTCTTCTCAACCGGTTTTTTCACCTCTTGATTTGCCCTGATTTACTTGGTGCGAATTAATTCTGATTTAATTCAGAATTTTGGTGGGCTTTGGGCTCATTTCTCTTCAACTCCTTAAAGATTGGGCCTGCAAATAAATCAAACAATTAATTAGGATAATGCAGGCTTTTATTCTATAATAAGTATGGACATATGATATTAAATATGCAATATTAGCGACCAATCACACCCCCATACCTATCTTTTGCTCGTCCTCGAGCAAAACAACTAAACTATACTGAGGATTATTAGACCACTTTCGCAGGTTACGTGATTGCACTGAGCATGTGCAACAAGCCGTTAAACCTCTAGGTTTCCCCTAGAGGACGAGTTTTGTCTCGTGAGGGTTTTCAGCGGATTACACCCACAAAATCCATAAAGAAAGGGAAATAAATAGTTAGTATTTTCGAAAAGCATTTTGAAGGGAAAAATATTTGAAATATAGTTGTAAGATTTAAGCAATCTATAAGTTATAGGAAAACTGAATTTTTCATTCCTAAACTTAGTCTCTATTCAAAAATTTGTTATCAATCAAAGTAAGGAGTCAAATTGTACTTCTCATCTAATCTATTACTTTACCCTAAGTCATATGCACTTGTGACTGTGAACATTTTGACTAAGGGTTCATTAACTCTAATTCTTATGCCTTATTTATTTATATATATACTTTTTTTTTGTGTGGTATTATTCCTTAGTTCTATTAGGCTTTCTAATCTGCCCATGTAACGAGCCTCTAATCGATGACTCCCAAACCAAACGGTCTTAGGGCACCAGGTGAGAAAACCCCCCCAAGGACTTAAGGACTCGAGCAAATAAGGCCACAAAATTAAGGATTTTATTATATGAACCTCTTTTAGGCGTGAATACTTATGCTTTATTAGGCACAAATACCCAGCTTAATCAGAGGATTTTTCTTTTCAAACTTATCTAATCATCTTTCGCATAAATACTAAGGCTTGCTTAGGCCAAAGCACCTAGCTAGTCAATAATTAGATTTGTTTGTATATCTATATATATATATATTTTTATAACTTATCTAATCATCTTTCGCATAAATACTAAGGCTTGCTTAGGCCAAAGCACCTAGCTAATCAATAATTAGACTTGTTTTTTTTTTGTAAGGCATAAGAATCTTTGTTTTTGAACCCTAAGTGTGTAAGTGTATGAAGTGTGCATATTTCATCAAGGTAAAGATCAAGACCAAATTATTTTGACAAATTATCTTCCTAACTCTAAAAATCAAACAAATAATCTTATTTTGACCAAGTATAAGAAATCCTAATTTGGATTTTCCTATTCCTTAAAATTAACTTAATTTCTTACAAAAATAAGTCAAAATATTGTTTCTATTTTTCAAAAAGTTTTTAAAAGTAAAGAAAAATGTTAATTTTTTTTATTTATTTTAAAGAAAAAGAAAAGTTATGTTAGACCCTCCCCCACACCTATCTCATGCATTGTCCTCAATGTATGAATTAATGCATAGATGCATGAAAAAGAAGAAAGGAAAGGAAAATGGTTACCTTAAGGTGGTGGTTCCGGTGGTGGTCTGATTGGTCCACGAAACGCGGCCCAATCAACTTTTCTTGGGTCTCGTGGGAACCCACCAGAAATTACTCTAATATAACCTACTAAAAAGATGTGTCCATAAAGGATCTTTATTAAATATTTAACCCCATCTAATTTCCATATTCCATAATTGATTTTGGAGTCAAATTTGTCAACCACCTCATCCCAGAAAGGAGTATGAAATGATAGAATGATTGACTTGGACTCAGGAAGTACAGGAACTAATACCGACTCAGGAAGGTAACTTAAGTCAAGTAAAGGTTCAAGAGTCAAAATTAGTTCAGGAATAGGGTCCAAGTCAAGAAGTTGAAACTCAAGTCCACATGTATTTTCCAACAATGGAATGTGACCTAATATGGGTGATTCCAGTTCAGGAATGATAGGTGGAGGAATCAAAACTGACTCTAAAATATTACTCAAGTTTGGTAACACAACAGGAGTCAATATTGATTCAGAAAGTTGAACTGGATCACAGATTTGAGAATCTAGGTCACATATCTCATTGAGTTCAATATCAAAAAATTGAGAACTTGCCAATTTGTCAATAGGACTTTCAAAATTGTATAATTGGTCAAGTTCAATATGATCCGCAAAGACGGGAGATTCAATTTCATGATGAATAGGCACAGGATCCAACGTTGACTCGGGAAAAAGATCGAAATCAGGTGAAGATACCGAGTCATAATCGAATCAGGAAGTAGAATTGAATCACTAAGTTGGGGTTCAGGATCATATTCATTTTCAAGTTCTATTTCAGGAAAAGGAAAACTTGCTAAACTGTCAATATCTTTTTCAAAATTTGGAGTTTGGGCAAGTTCAAATGGTTGTTCTGAAATGGAATCTTGATTTCCAAAACTACATGACTCTTCGGCTCTAACAGAATGGTTAGTGACATCAGAACTGGTCCAACGGTGAGAACGTAGAGATTCGACCATCATATCTATGTCACTATTACGAGCGTTTTGAGCCTGAGTCATGGATTCAAGCATCTCTTCATGGTGATATGTTCATTGTTTTGATGAAAAGATGAAGAATTGTCTTGGAAGTGGTAGTGAAATTGTGAGTCCATCAGATTTTGATTTGTGTTTGGACTCACGCATACTCATTTCCAAAATTGATGGTTTCCTATTTTGGACGGGTGGAACTGAGTATGAATCTTGAAAATATTGTGGACTAGGTTGAGAAGGAGGACAAGGTGGTTGAAAATTATGCTCGGGGGAGGTGAATCCCCACTGACTCGGTGAAGAGTTGAAATCATTATTGAAATTATAGTTATTAGATTGGGGTATGGGTTATATTGATTCGGATAAGACCAATCCGGCACACTAGGTTGGTCAAAGTTATGATATGCCGGGTTGGTAATATCCGAAAATGAAGTCGGTGTGTAATATGGATTATTATTGTAGTTGAAAAATTATTATTATAGTCCATATCACACAATAGAATACAAACAAAAAACAAACAAATAAGCAAATAAATAAAAGAAAAAAAATTCTAACTAGGTTAGGGTAGACCTATGACCTAGACGACTCCTAACTGATTAGACTGTCCACGGGAGGTCCAATGTAGACTTTGACCACAAGCTAATCAGCCAGGTCAGGGCAAGATTGGTGGGAGGTTTTCCGTCAAAGACGTTCCTTAATTAAATAACCACCAACCTTCGGGCTTTCGGCCTTCAATCCCTTTTCTAGACACTGATTTTGCAGGAGTCAGATTCCAACATTTTCCCCCTTTAGGATAATCTCCTAATTGAGTCCGAGATGTCCCTAGGGCCAACGTCTACTCAATTTTAGTTAGGCTTGGGTTAGTGAGTGCTTGGAATGTGATTTTTGGGCTAAGAAAGGGTGATTAAATCCCCACCTTATCTTGTTAGGGGTTAGTGCCCTTAAAATAATTTTGTACAAGTGTACAAGATATGTAAATAGGAATCACTCAATGCAATGAAAATCAACCAAGAGATGAATCCTATTCTACATGCAATGCGAACGTACCTTGCTCCAGCACTCTTCAATAGTAAAAATAAATGAATTGAAAAAAACGCGTGCCTAAAATGCAAACGTCTAATCAATTTTTAACTTTTGCAACAAACGTTTTACTGTTAATTATTAGCAGGCTTATGTGATGGCATATAGGAAATAGAGAATTGCAGCAAACTAGAATTTTTTTAAACTAAGCAGCCCTGCAAAAAGCTGTTAGTAGTCAACTCTTCATTGCCGCAGTTCCGCGGCTTTTGCCGTGGAAATGCGGCAATTCAGAGGGCCCTTGGTCTCTGCTTTCTAGAGCAGAGGCCCAAGGTCACTTGTATGTCACTGCAATATTAATTTCCTGCTTTGATTGCCCTGTAATCTGCAACAGAGAAGAAAATTCGTTTAGTTCTAAAAAAATTTCAAAAAAAATTCAGATTTCAATAAAAAAACATGTTACCCTCCCAGGCAACGGCGCCAAAATTTGATTGAGGCTAAACCTGCACAAAAAAATACAGAATTTTAGAACTTAAGATTAGGATGTGCAAGTGCTCAATTCTTACCGCTATAGCAAGTGGCTATGCGGGTCGTGATAAATAAGGAGGGTTTTGCGATAGAAGCGTTCACGTTCTTTATTTAAATCGTTAAGAAAACAAAACGAGAGTTCTTCTCTGTTTTTAAGTTAAGAAAATGAAAAAGAAAGTTATGTTAAAGTTAAGAAGAAAGTGGTAGAATAGAAAGTGGAAAAAATCAGAAAATGAAAGAAGCGACTATGTACAAATGAGTTTGGGAAAGAAGAGTGAAAACAATTTGGAAGAGGTGGTGATCTACATTAAAGAAATAAAAGAAAAGAAAGAAAGACAAGTACTTACCTTCTTTTTACCAAAAGCTTACCTTGAGTTCTTAGCGACGATTTTACCTTGAAGTGGAGGCATTCAGCGCATAGCCCATAAGATTAGATTTTTGGTCTCTTCCACATTAAATCATCAAGACTACTTCAAGTATGAAATGATACAGAGAGACTCACAATTCCATCGTCATGAGCTATCGGTGGCACTCGCAAAGGCAAGGCTCTTTCGATGCTTTTAGACTCATTTAGAAGACAATTTGTACCAAAAGAAGAGTAAAGTAGAAAAGAAGAAGACGAAGAAAACTAAAAAGAAGTACATACAAAGAATGAACAAAGATTTGATTTCATAACAATCAAAGAAAAGAAAGAAAACCTTACACCATTGTCACTATAGCTCCAGCTTCATTCTTGTTCTTCGATGAAAGTCTGATCTCCTCTTATTTACATTAATGAAAATTACAATTACATGAAAAAGAAAAACAAAAACCTAAACTAAGAAATGAAAAACTAGTCTAAATCCTAACTCTGCATTGGCGTCCAATTTCAGCATAGAGAATGCCCTTTTATAGGCCAAAAACCCAACAACCAGGCTCCCGGGGAGATCGGGGGAGCAAACGCTCCCCCTAACTCCCCAACAATGCCGCGGAACGCGGCTTTTGCCGCGTTTCCGCGGCCAGGGTGTGGCCAGGTGGCCAACCCTGTTGGTGGGTCGCGCTGGTTTGGCCTTCTGACTTTATCTGGAGTTGGTTTGTCAGTTTGAGTCCCGGATTCTGACGAAATGGCCTTAGATTCTTGGCTTTAACCGATCGATTCTGAGAGGATTCTTCTCAACCTATTTTCACCTCTTGATTTTGCCTTGATTTACTTGGTGTGAATTAATTCTAATTTAATTCAGAATTTTGGTGTGCTTTGGGCTCATTTCTCTTCAACTCCTTAAATATTGGGCCTGCAAATAAATCAAACAATTAATTAGGACTGAAAAACACCTAGAGGGGGGGTGAATAGGTGTGAGTGCTAATCTAGAAGTAAATGCAAAACTAAGTGCGCTAAATGCGGAAGCTAATGTAAATCTTGCACAAACTTAATACAACACAACAAGTGTAGCCGAATTCCCCGTGAAGGGCTCTAGACTAACTCCTCTTGATTCCCCTTGAATGGGTTGAGGTGCTATGTGAAGCTCTTGTTGATTAGGTACAAGTGAGGCACACACAAAACAACCAAGCATATAAGGTGATATATCAATATGAATGATGCAAGGCAACAACACAAATGCAAGCAAGTATGATATGAATGAAGTATGATGCTTTGCACAATATAAAGAGAGAGAGTTAGAGAGACAATGGATCAAAACGCAAACGCCAAGATTTGTTTCGAGGTTCGAGCACCTTGCTCTACATCCCCGCCTACACCACCGTGTAGGATTTCCAATCCACTATCAGCGTCCACCGAGGACTCCCACCGAGGGAACCTTCACCGAGAAGGATTTGTTACAACACTAGGAGTACCTAACTCCTCTCTCAAACAACCACCTCACAACCGAGGGGTAAGCCAACAACCAATAACCAACACCTCTACCGAAGAGGGTTTACAACCAAATCTCCACCTCTCACAAGTGGGAGCAAACCACAAGCCTCAACCTCTACCAAAGAGGGAGCAACCAAGAAATCAAGGGTTTACAACAAGTGGTATATCTCAACCACAAACCTCTTTCCTTTTTTCATAAATACAAGATCCTAATAGAATAGGATAGAAGATATAGCTCAAGTGTGGAAAACACAAGTGTTTTGATCAAAGAAAATCTCTTGGGAAAATACCAAAAATGATATGGAGATAAAGAACAAGAAATCAATTCCCAAAAACTTGTTTTCTTTGAAAATAACAAAACACTTAAAAACAATTAAGATTGATCTTTTGGCACTTGAAACTCTTTTGAAAAATCTTTTAAAACACTGAAGAAGTCAGGAAAAATTTGCTCTAAAAAACTTATCAAAACAGCCCGGTCGACCCAAACAAACAGAGAGCACTGCTCTCAATCCGGTCGACACGGCCGGTCGACCGTCCCAGAGTCTCCAAACGTGCACAGTTTTGTGCACGTCGGTCGACCGGCCCGGTCGACCGACTTCAGCCAAGTCGACTAATAAACTGAATTAGTCGACTGGTTGAGTCTGGAACTGAAAAACTGGGTCAGAAAACTAGTTTAAAAATATTTTGAAAATTCTTTTAAGTCTTCTAAAAATCCACAAAACTTGTTTTATCATTTTATATTAAAACTCAAACAAGTGATAAAAATTTCAAGACAATATATCAACATATCAATTCATTTTTGTGTCTTGCCAATTTTATCAAAAACCAGAACTTGTATTTTTCAAAACTTGATTTTTCAACACATGAATAGTAATATCAAAATAAGTTTGTCTAGCAAGTTTAAAGCATGAATGTATATCTAGAACATATCTAATATACATAGAAATAAAGTAAACTTGTTTTGATCTACTATTCATGAAAACCAATATCCAAAACATGAAAACGTGTGTGTTTGTGCACTTGAGCATATCAACTATACTAAGCTTTACAAATGGATCTAAACACACTATCTAAACAGGATACCTAAGTCTTCTTGATGATCTTCATCTTCAAGACGGCTTGGCTCCCAAACATGATCCACGGCGTGCAAAGGTATGATCTTTAAGCTTTGGCACCGGAATCATCATGAATAGCTTCTAAACTCCTTGTTGAAGCTAAACACCAACTAATATCTTGTTAATAGATCTGAAACTTAAACAATACAAGATTATTAGTAAACATAACTACATGAGTTAATCATCATCAAAACTAGGGTGGAAGGCCTTTGGGCCAACAATCTCCCCCTTTTTGATGATGACAAAACTCATGGAGTTATATATGCATGGATTAAAGTAAAGCTTCAAAGAAGCTCCCCCTTAACTCATGCATAAAACAAATAAACATAAATATGCATGAATGACAATGCATAAACAAGATGTTCTAGATACCAAATGAAATATTCAAAGCAAAGCATGCTCTAGATACCAATTAATAAATAAACATTTTCTAGATGCTCTAGATATCAATTAACATACATTAAATTATATTAAACTTAATATATGCAAAAACATAACTATGCATATATAAATCTCAAACAAACTCAAAATCTTTCTCCCCCTTTTTGTCAATCATCAACAAAGGGGTAAACAATCAAAACAATAAATAAAATGAGGGGTAAAAATCTTTCATCCCCTTTTGTCAATCAAAATAATACAAACAATGTTCTCCCCCTTTTTGTCTAAAACAAAAACAAAGTCAATAAGGGGTGACTTTAAAAACATGATATCAATTGAAAATATGTCAATGAAGCATCTTGATACCAATAAACAAAGATCAATAAATGTTATATGCTATATACATTCATGAAGAGGAAGACGCTAAGTTAGCTTCCCTACACATATGCATTACATAAAAAGGGATGTTAAGCCCTAATTCACATAACACACATTATGTAATGAATAAGAGGAGATGTGAAGCTACCCCTACACACGTGTACCACATAAAGAAGAGATGTTAAGCTCTTCAATACACAATACACTCAATATGAATCTATATGTAGAAGAGATGTTAAGCTCTCCTTGCATATAATCAATATAAATCAAAACTTTTGTATTTTTCTTTAAACAAAATTTTAGATACCAATTTAAAACACAAGACATCTTGATATCAAAAGATAGTATTTTTCTTTTTAAAAATATGATATCAACTTAAACTTGTTATTTATATATATTTTTATTATAAGCAAGGGAGTGAAAGGCAAATACCAATTGAAATATGAAAAAATAAATTTTCTCCCCCTTTATGAAATACCAACAAAAACTATGCATAGGCTTGTAATAAGATACCAATTGAAAACTAACTCAATTGAAATAAAGTTGAAGTTCAAGCTCTAGCATAAAAACATATATGTGTATGAAAAATAGAATGAGTACCAATCACTAATAGATGATACCAATTGAAATCTTCATACACAATAAACATATGAGTATACAAAATGATCAAAATGATACCAATTGAAAGAGTTCAATGATACCAATTGACATAACAATAAGTTCAAGTGTATACATCATATTACTATACCTCCCAATCAAGGTTCAAGTTTTAAATGATTTTCATTTTAAAGCAAACATGACCATGATCTCCCATCCATCCTCCTATAAAGGTAGGGGTTTTCAAAATAGATTTGAAAAAATAAGCTTTGTTTGAAATACTCTACCAAAGTGAGGAATACGAACTAGTTAAAATGGAAATATTTGTTAACTAGTACGAAATCCTTCAAGCAAGGAATAAACTAAAAATAATTTTCATAAAACATGAAATCCACAATAAATCAACACTCTAATTCAATTAGGTATAAATATGATTCATGAAAACAAACATGAGCGAGCAATAAATGTGAGTGTACAAATAAGGTGTGAATATCATGAAAATATTTTCATTAAGCTCAATTATTCCTTAAACATGAAAACATGAAAACATCTAAACTATTTAATCTTCAAGGTGTATGTATGTCTTATACAAACTAAAGCATACATACATATCCAAACACAACGAGTCCACAAAATATATGCATTAAGACACGTGGCTCAAAAGGATAAACATGTATATCTAATAGTTTGGACAAGATAGACATATACATGAAGTTAAATATAATCACAAAAACATGAAACATGAATAACTAAATTTTTATTAAAGCAATATTCATTTCAAGGTATATGTATGATTTGTCAAACATGAAGTATACATACATATCCCTAAACACAATTGAGTCCATATATAGATTTGCATGAAAGGCAAATGACTCAAAGGGTATACATGTATATCTTAAAGTTTGGCAATACAAACATATACATGAAGTGAAAAATCATAAAACAAATCCAAAAATAGGAATACAAGTTTAAAATGTGTGAATCATCAAAACTAGACTATACTAGCACATCTAATGGGTTCAAATAAGCAATCAAGCACAAACATATATAGATTTATTTGGGGCCCACTATATGTACAAATATAAACCTAGTCTTAATGAAAATTAACATCTAAACAAGTAATCTTAACATGAAGCATCAAAACAAAAATCATCATGATAAAACTAAAACATGATTACTATGTAAATTCACATATATTAGATTCATGATGTACATTATAGCTTAAAAAAAAGTGAGAACACTAAGTATGATTCAAATAAGCATGTGTGTCTCAAATAACTAAACATGTATATCACTAATCTAATAAGCATGGCATTTTCATAGTAATCAACAAACATCAAAAACATGCTATGAAATATAAACATGGAAAGCATGTAAACAATAAATGGGAGTAAAGGATTGTTACTAAAACCGAAGAAGCAACTCTCCTTGTCTCCAAAACATGATGGTCTTCTCCACCAAATCTTCCCTTGAAAGTGATGCATCCAATTGATTTCCTTTTAAGTCCGGAACGCATCCACTCCAAGGTGTCTCTACTCTCACGTCATGTGAGAGCCCACACCTACATCAAAAAAAGGAGGGGTGGTCTTTGGTACCCATACTCTTTTGGGTCCATGGGGGTTAGTACCTTCTCTAACCCAAACAAAATTCTTTGCTAAATTAGGAGTATGTAATCTATCATAGAAAAATTTAGCAAGGTGGCCCTTACGTCCACAATGTGTACATGTGTACACATGAGCATACATATGGTGATGGGTGTGTCCGTGAGAAGCATGTGTATGCCGTGGAGGGTGTGCATGCATAAAGGATGGAACTTGTTTCTTTCGAACCAAGGATTCCAAGCGTGTGTGGTTCATGACATATTGGCTCATAGTGGAGCCCAAACAATCAATCTTCTTCTTAGCAAACAAATATCATCATTAATCTTAGAAGAAGAAGTGGTACATGCACTAGTATACTAGATGAAGAGGCTACACTAGCATGACAAACATGTGCATCAATCTTATTTTGCAAAACAATGTTTTTCTTTAAACATACATCTAAATCATTTGAAATAGACATTATTTTATTTTTCAAAGCAACATTTTCTTTTAAAACAAAATCTACTTTAGAAGACAAGTTTTCATTCTTCTTTAAAATAGCATGGCAATCATTTTTAGATTTTAAAAATTCATTTTCTTTAAGTGGAAATTCTAATTGAGATCTTAATGAATCCCTTTCATTATAGACCTCAACCTTCCCTTGCAAAACATTGTTAAGTCTAGAATGCAAACTCTTATTTTCATTTTCAAGTCCTAGACTTTTCTTTTTCAAAATTTTATATTTTTCTATTAGTTTTTCACACACAATTGATAGTTCTTCATTTAAAGCATGGGGATTAACAAAATCATTTGAAGAACTAGCACAATCATTACTATCTAGTTGAGTTTCCGATTGTACCTCAAGGGAGTCATTCCCTTGGACCATATAGCATTGTTGTGGTTCGGATTCTCCACTAGATTCCTCCTCTTGGATTTGTACTTGAAGCTCAGAGGTGGCGGTGGTTGTCAACATGTTCCACACTGCAAATGCGGAATCAAAGTTAGAAGCAAGTAAAAGATATTCTTTTGATAATGTGCTTCTAATGGCCTCAAGGGCTTGTGCATTGGCCCCTATATGATTGCTATCACTAAGGAAGGATTCCTTGGTAACGGCAAGGTAAACTTTATGACCTAGGGTTTGTAAATAAACAGTCATCCTAATCTTCCAAACATGAATGTTGGAAGGGTCAAACATAGGTGGGGTCATGAAAGCCATGGTAAAGACTATATGTATGCAAACACGCAAATGCAAACAAGATTAGCAAGCAAATGGATCTCACTCCTAGGATGTTAAGCCTAAGTATCAGGAGCACCCTCTCTGATACCAATTGAAAAACACCTAGAGGGGGGTGAATAGGTGTGAGTGCTAATCTAGAAGTAAATGCAAAACTAAGTGCGCTAAATGCGGAAGCTAATGCAAATCTTGCACAAACTTAATACAACACAACAAGTGTAGCCGAATTCCCCGTGAAGGGCTCTGGACTAACTCCTCTTGATTCCCCTTGAATGGGTTGAGGTGCTATGTGAAGCTCTTGTTGATTAGGTACAAGTGAGGTACACACAAAACAACCAATCATATAAGGTGATATATCAATATGAATGATGCAAGGCAACAACACAAATGCAAGCAAGTATGATATGAATGAAGAATGATGCTTTGCACAATATAAAGAGAGAGAGTTAGAGAGACAATGGATCAAAACGCAAACGCAAGATTTGTTTCGAGGTTCGAGCACCTTGCTCTACATCCCGCCTACACCACGGTGTAGGATTTCCAATCCACTATCAACGTCCACCGAGGACTCCCACAGAGGGAACCTTCACCGAGAAGGATTTGTTACAACACTAGGAGTACCTAACTCCTCTCTCAAACAACCACCTCACAACCGAGGGGTAAGTGCTTGGTCGCTAATGTTGCATATTTAATATCATATTTCTATACTTATTTTAGAATAAAAGCCTGTATTGTCCTAATTAATTGCTTAATTTATTTGCAGGCCCATTCTTTAAGGAGATGAAGAGAAATGAGCCCAAAGCCCACCAAAATTCTGAATTAAATCAGAATTAATTCACACTCAGTAAATCAGGGCAAAATCAAGAAGTTGAAAACTGGTTGAGAAGAATCCTCTCAGAATCGATCGGTTGAAGTAAAGATCAAGCAAGTTTGATTCAGATTCTGACTGGATACATTTTAGTATTCGAATCATAACTTTTGCTACAGAATCTCAATTCTGATGATTCAAGATGATTCAGAAAACAGACTGACAGAGTTACAACTCTTATGTTGATCATTATTTCTAATTCTGTCAGTTGTTAAGTGATATTCAGCAATCAACACGCCAACAAACTGCAGATCAGAACTGAATATCCACCTCTACCCTCTCCATTTCTCCTATAAATACCTGCACTCAAAGGCAAAAGAGAGGACCATGCAGAGATAGGACTTAGCCAAGCTTTTCATTTCTAGGTTTAGGTTTTTCTTTTTTATGTAACTTGTATGTAGGCTTAGGTTAGAAGATGATTCATGTAAGTAAGAGAGAGAGGCTGATGTTGAGAGGGACACCGATGTACTCCTCCTCCTTTCTTTCATTGTCTCAGTAAGCAATAAAGGTAAACTTTTCTTTGTGTTCGTTTCTTTACTTTCCTTTACATTTGTTTTGCTTTTCGTTTTCCTTTTCTACTTCACCTTGGTTGTATGTGTTGAGTCTACAAGTGAACTCTAAAGCAAGTACACCGATGCTACGTGAGAGCCAGCGATAGTTCATGAAGACGTTCTCCTCTTCCAAGCTCGCATCACTTCGTTCTTCTTATGCTTGACGATATAATGTGCACGGGGACCGAGCTCGAGTTTATGATCTATACGTTGAACGCCTCCGAAGCAAAAAGGTAGAACTTGCAAAAAGGTTTCCAAGTAAGTCATCACCAAACTAGGTAAGTAATTCTTAACTTTCTTTCTTTTCTTTTATCGCTATAGTATAGATCGCCACCACGATTTCTTTCACCACTTCTTCCCAATCGTTTTCACTCTTTCTTTTCCACTTCATTGTACATTGTCGCTTTTTTTTGCTTTCTGATTTTCCCACCTTCTTCCTCTTTCATATTCTTCTAACTTTAACTATAACTTTCTTTTTCATTTTTATAACTTTAAAAACAGAGAAGAACCTTCGTTTTATTTTCTTAAAAGATTTCAATAAAGAACTGTAACGCTTCCATCGCAAACCCTCCTTGTGGATCACGACCCGCATAGCCACTTGCTATAGCGGAAGAATTGAGCACTTGCACATTTTTATTATAAGTTCTGAAATTTCGTATTTTTTGTGCAGGTTTTGCCTCAATCAAATTTTGGCGCCGTTGCCGGGGAGGGTAAAACAGTTTTTATTGAAATCTGAATTTTTCTTGCAAATCTTTTAGAACTAAACGATTTTTCTTCTCTGTTGCAGGTTACAGGGCAATCAAAGCAGGAAATTGATATTGCAGTGACATACAAGTCGCCTTGGGCCTCTGCTCTAGAAAGCAGAGACCCATTGCCCTCTGAATTGCCGCGTTTCCGCGGCAATAAAGAGTTGACTACTAACAGCTTTTTGCAGGGCTGCTTAGTTTAAAAAAAAATCTAGTTTGCTGCAATTCTTTATTTCTTATATGCCATCACATAAGCCTGCTAATAATCAACAGTAAAACGCTCGTTGCAAAAGTTAAAAATTGATTAGACATTTGCATTTTAGGCACGTGTCTTTTCAATTCATTTATTTTTACTGTTGAAGAGTGCTGGAGTAAGGTACGTTTTGCATTGCATGTAGAATAGGAATCATCTCTTGCTTGATTTTCATGCTTTGAGTGAATCCTAGTTATATATCTTGTACACTTGCACAATCAAATCTTAAGGGCACTAACCCATAACAAGATAAGGTGGGGATTTGATCACCCTTCCTTAGCCCAAAAATCACATTCCGAGCACTCACTAACCCAAGCCTAACTTAAAATGAGTAGACGTTGGCCCTAGGGACATCTCAGACTCAATTAGGAGATTATCCTAAGGGGGAAAGGTGTTGGAACTTGACTCTTGCCAAATCAGTGTCTAGGAAAGGGATTAAGGGCCGAAAGCCCGAAGGTTGGTGGTTATTTAATTAAGGAACGTCTTTTGACAGAAAACCTCCCACCAACCTTGCCCTGACCTGGCTGATTAGCTTGTGGTCAAAGTCTACATTAAACCTCCCGTGGACAGTCTAACCAGTTAGGAGTCGTCTAGGTCTAGGTCTACCCAAACTTAGGTTAGCATTTTTTCTTTCTTGTTTGTTTATTTGTTTGCTTATCTTTCTTTTTTGTGTGTATTCTATTGTGTGATATGGCTTATAATAATAATTCTTTCAACTTTAATAATAATCCATATTACACACCAAACTCTTTTTCGGATATTACCAACCCGGCATATCATGACTTTAACCAACCTAGTGTGCCGGATTGGTCTTATCCGAATCAATATGACCCATACCCCCCATCTAATAACTATAATTTCCATAATGATTTCAACTCTTCACCGAGTCAGTGGGATTCACCTCCCCCGAGCATAATTTCCAACCACCTTGCCCTCCTTCTCCACCCAGTCCACACTATGTTCAAGATTCATACTCAGTTTCACCAGTCCAAAATAGAAAACCATCAATTTTGGAACGGAGTATGCGTGAGTCCAAACAACAATCACAAAATCTGATGGACTCACAATTTCAATACCACTTCCAAATCAACTCTTCATCTTTTCAACAAGACAATGAACCCATCAACTATGAAAGATGCTAGAAGCCATGACTCATGCTCAAAATGCTAGAAATCGTGACATAGACATGATGGTCGAATCTCTACGTTCCCACTGTCCTGATGTCACTAACCATCCTGTTAGAGCCGAAGAGTCATGTAGTTTTGGAAATCAAGATTCCATTTCAGAACAACCATGTGAACTTACCCAAACTCCAAATGATATTGATAGTTTGGCTAGTTTTCCTTTTCCTGAAATAGAACTTGAAAATGATTATGATCCTGAACCCCAACTTAGTGATTCAATTCTATTTCCCGATTCGATTATGACTCCGGTATCTTTACCTGACTTCAATCTTTTTCCGGAGTCAACATTGGATCCTGTACCAATTCATAAAGAAATTGAATCACCCATCTTTGAGGATCATGTTGAACTTGACCAACTTTACAATTTTGAAAATCCCATGGATAAATTGGCAAGTTCTCCATTTTTTGATATTGAACTCAATGAGATATGTGACCTAGATTCTCAAATCTGTGATCCAGTTCAACTTTCTGAATCAATATTGACTCCTGTTTTATTACCAAACTTGAATAATATTCTAGAGTCAGTATTGATTCCTCCACCTATCATTCCTGAACTGGAATCACCCATATTAGGTCATATTCCATTGTTGGAAAATATATGTGGACTGGAGTTTCAACTTCTTGACTTGGACCCAATTTCTGAACCTATTTCGACTCCTGAACCTTTACTTGACTTAAGTCACCTTCCTGAGTCGGTATTAGTTCCTGTCCTTCCTGAGTCCAAGTCAACTGTTCTATCATTTCATACTCCATTCTGGGACGAGGTGGTTGACAAATTTGACTCCGAAATCAATTATGGAATTTGGAAATTAGATGGGGTTAAATTTTTAATAAAAATTCTTAATGGATTTATCTTTTTAGTGGGTCATATTAAAGATAGTGCTGGTGGGTTCCTTCGAGACCCAAGAAAAGTTGATTGGGCCATGTTTCGTGGACCAATCAGACCACCACCGGAACCACCACTTAAGGTAACCTTTTCCTTCCCTGCCGTCTTTTTCATGCATCTATGCATAAATTCATACATTGAGGACAATGCATGAGATAGGTGTGGGGGAGGGTCTAACATAACTTTTCTTTTTCTTTAAAATAAAAAAAAAATTGACATTTTTTCTTTACTTTTAAAAACTTTTTGAAAAATAGAAACAATATTTTGACTTATTTTTGTAAGAAATTAAGTTAATTTTAAGGAATAGGAAAATCCAAATTAGGATTTCTTATACTTGGTCAAAATAAGATTATTTGTTTGATTTATAGAGTTAGGAAGATAATTTATCAAAGTAATTTAGTTTTGATCTTTACCTCGATGAATATGCGCACTTCATACACTTACACACTTAGGGTTCAAAAAACAAAGATTCTTATGCCTTATAAAAAATATATATATTTAAAAAAAAATGAATAAGTCTGATTATTGATTAGCTAGGTGCTTTGGCCTAAGCAAGCCTTAGTATTTATGCGAAAGATAATTAGATAAGTTTGAAAAAAAAAATATGAATAAGTCTAATTATTGATTAGCTAGGTGCTTTGGCCTAAGCAAGCCTTAGTATTTATGCGAAAGATGATTAAATCCTTTGATTAAGCTGGGTATTTGTGCCTAATAAAGCATAAGTATTCACGCCTAAAAGAGGTTCATATAATAAAATCCTTAGTTTTGTGGCCTTATTTGCTCGAGTCCTTAAGTCCGAGGGGTGTTTTCTCACCCGGTGCCCTAAGACCATCTGGTTTGGAAGTCATCGATTAAAGGCTCGTTACATGGGCAGATTAGAAAGCCTAAACTAAGGAATAATACCACCAAAAATATATATATATATAAATAAATGAGGCATAAGAGTTAGAGTTAATGAACCCTTAGTCAAAATTTTCACAGTCACAAGTGCATATGACTTAGGGTAAAGTAATAGACTAAATGAGAAGTACAATTTGACCCCTTACTCTACTTGATAACAAATTTTTGAATAGAGACTAAGTTTAGGAATGAAAATTTTAGTTTTCCTATAACTTATAGATTGCTTAGATCTTACAATTATATGTCAAATATTTTTTTCTCTTTCAAATGCTTTTCGAAAATACTAACTCTTTATTTCCCTTTCTTTATGGATTTTGTGGGTGCAATCCGCTGAAAACCCTCACGAGACAAAACTCGTCCTCTAGGGGGAACCTAGAGGTTTAACGGCTTGTTGCACATGCTCAGTGCAATCGCGCGACCTGCGAAAGTGGTCTAATAATCCTTAGTATAGTTTAGTTGTTTTGCTCGAGGACGAGCAAAAGATAGGTATGGGGGTGTGATTGGTCGCTAATGTTGCATATTTAATATCATATTTCCATACTTATTTTAGCATAAAAGCCTGTATTGTCCTAATTAATTGCTTAATTTATTTGCAGGCCCATTCTTTAAGGAGATGAAGAGAAATGAGCCCAAAGCCCACCAAATTCTGAATTAAATCAGAATTAATTCACACTCAGTAAATCAGGGCAAAATCAAGAAGTTGAAAACTGGTTGAGAAGAATCCTCTCAGAATCGATCGGTTGAAGCAAAGATAAAGCAAGTTTGATTCAGATTCTGACTGAATACATTTTAGTATTCGAATCATAACTTTTGCTACAGAATCTCAATTCTGATGATTCAAGATGATTCAGAAAACAGACTGACAGAGTTACAACTCTTATGTTGATTATTATTTCTAATTCTGTCAGTTGTTAAGTGATATTCAGCAATCAACACGCCAACAAACTGCAGATCAGAACTGAATATCCACCTCTACCCTCTCCATTTCTCCTATAAATACCTGCACTCAAAGGCAAAAGGGAGGACCATGCAGAGATAGGACTTAGCCAAGCTTTTCATTTCTAGGTTTAGGTTTTTCTTTTTTATGTAACTTGTATGTAGGCTTAGGTTAGAAGATGATTCATGTAAGTAAGAGAGAGAGGCTGATGTTGAGAGTGACACCGATGTACTCCTCCTCCTTTCTTTCATTGTCTCAGTAAGCAATAGAGGTAAACTTTTCTTTGTGTTCGTTTCTTTACTTTCCTTTACATTTGTTTTGCTTTTCGTTTTCCTTTTCTACTTCACCTTGGTTGTATGTGTTGAGTCTACAAGTGAACTCTAAAGCAAGTACACCGATGCTACGTGAGAGCCAGCGATAGTTCATGAAGACGTTCTCCTCTTCCAAGCTCGCATCACTTTGTTCTTCTTATGCTTGACGATATAATGTGCACGGGGACCGAGCTCGAGTTTATGATCTATACGTTGAACGCCTCCGAAGCAAAAAGGTAGAACTTGCAAAAAGGTTTCCAAGTAAGTCATCACCAAACTAGGTAAGTAATTCTTAACTTTCTTTCTTTTCTTTTATCGCTATAGTATAGATCGCCACCACGATTTCTTTCACCACTTCTTCCCAATCGTTTTCACTCTTTCTTTTCCACTTCATTGTACATTGTCGCTTTTTTTTGCTTTCTGATTTTCCCACCTTCTTCCTCTTTCATATTCTTCTAACTTTAACTATAACTTTCTTTTTCATTTTTATAACTTTAAAAACAGAGAAGAACCTTCGTTTTATTTTCTTAAAAGATTTCAATAAAGAACTGTAACGCTTCCATCGCAAACCCTCCTTGTGGATCACGACCCGCATAGCCACTTGCTATAGCGGAAGAATTGAGCACTTGCACATTTTTATTATAAGTTCTGAAATTTCGTATTTTTTGTGCAGGTTTTGCCTCAATCAGTAAGCCAACAACCAACAACCAACACCTCTACCGAAGAGGGTTTACAACCAAATCTCCACCTCTCACAAGAGGGAGCAAACCACAAGCCTCAACCTCTACCAAAGAGGGAGCAACCAAGAAATCAAGGGTTTACAACAAGTGGTATATCTCAACCACAAACCTCTTTCCTTTTTCCACAAATACAAGATCCTAATAGAATAGGATAGAAGATATAGCTCAAGTGTGGAAAACACAAGTGTTTTGATCAAAGAAAATCTCTTGGGAAAATACCAAAATGATATGGAGATAAAGAACAAGAAATCAATTCCCAAAAACTTGTTTTCTTTGAAAATAACAAAACACTTAAAAATAATTAAGATTGATCTTTTGGCACTTGAAACTCTTTTGAAAACTCTTTTAAAACACTGAAGAAGTCAGGAAAAATTTTCTCTAAAAAACTTATCAAAACAGCCTAAGAGATGGGGTATTTATACCCACATCAGAAAACTAGCCGTTGGGCTGAGGTGGCAGTCTGACAGACTGCCGGTCGGCCGGCCCGGCCGACCGCCAACGGTCCAAAATGTGACCGTTGGGCAACCACGGTCGACAGGCCCGGTCGACCCAAACAAACAGAGAGCACTGCTATCAATCCGGTCGACACGGCCGGTCGACCGTCCCAGAGTCTCCAAACGTGCACAGTTTTGTGCACGTCGGTCGACCGGCCCGGTCGACCGACTTCAGCCAAGTCGACTAATAAACTGAATTAGTCGACTGGTTGAGTCTGGAACTGAAAAACTGGGTCAGAAAACTAGTTTAAAAATATTTTGAAAATTCTTTTAAGTCTTCTAAAAATCCACAAAACTTGTTTTATCATTTTATATTAAAACTCAAACAAGTGATAAAAATTTCAAGACAATATATCAACATATCAATTCATTTTTGTGTCTTGCCAATTTTATCAAAAACCAGAACTTGTATTTTTCAAAACTTGATTTTTCAACACATGAATAGTAATATCAAAATAAGTTTGTCTAGTAAGTTTAAAGCATGAATGTATATCTAGAACATATCTAATATACATAGAAATAAAGTAAACTTGTTTTGATCTACTATTCATGAAAACCAATATCCAAAACATGAAAACGTGTGTGTTTGTGCACTTGAGCATATCAACTATACTAAGCTTTACAAATGGATCTAAACACACTATCTAAACTAGGATACCTAAGTCTTCTTGATGATCTTCATCTTCAAGACGGCTTGGCTCCCAAACATGATCCACCGCGTGCAAAGGTATGATCTTTAAGCTTTGGCACCGGAATCATCATGAATAGCTTCTAAACTCCTTGTTGAAGCTAAACACCAACTAATATCTTGTTAATAGATCTGAAACTTAAACAACACAAGATTATTAGTAAACATAACTACATGAGTTAATCATCATCAAAACTAGGGTGGAAGGCCTTTGGGCCAACAAGGACAATGCAGGCTTTTATTCTATAATAAGTATGGACATATGATATTAAATATGCAACATTAGCGACCAATCATAAAGCAATTTGTTAGAGGTGTAATGTTAACTTGACAAAAAGAAATGCATGCTAGAGGTGTGGTGTTAAACTTAGCATTGAAAGATCTCGTTTTCACTGAGAAAATCGAGGAGATCACTGTCATAGGTGTAATATTAACTTAACAATGAAATGCATGCTAGAGGTGTGGTGTTAAACTTAGCATTGAAAGATCTCATTTTCACTGAGAAAATCGAGGAGATCACTATCATAGGTGTTATGTTAACTTAACAGCGATTGATTTGTGGTATGAGCGATTTTGGTCAGAAGTGTAGTATTAACTTGACTGAGAGATTCATTTACTGTTAGAGGTGTTTAAACATAACAGTAATTCGAGTGGATCTGTCGGTCTTTATATGTGGTCTTACCATTTCATGGATGAGATTTGGTAAGTGATTTTGGAGAGGGAATCAAATGGGAACAGGTCCCTTAGGATTTTTTGCAAATCCTCAGCTGTTAATAGATTTGATATGCCTTTACCAACACCATTGGAGTCAGGCTAGCCATGCTATTCCCCTGAGTATGATGAGTTATTGAGGACTTATGTTGCGCTTAAAGACCAACGTTTTCCTCTATCCTTAACCGTGGAATCAAATGGGGACAGGTCCCTTAGGATTTTTAGCAAATCTTCAGCTGTCAATGGATTTGATATGCCTTTACCAACCACCGTTTGAGTCAGGCTAGCCATGCTATTCCCCTCAGCATGATGAGTTGTCGAGGACTTATGTCGGGCTTAAAGGCCAACATTTTCCTCTATCCTTAACCGTTAGAGGTGTTGGATTATTTGATTAGTGTATGTGTAATATTGATTCTTCGTTGAGACAGCCAGTGTATGATCAGCTTCCTACTGGTGTATGGTTGTATGATCCCATTTGTAGGAAGAGAGGAGCGCTCCTTCTGCATATCTTGGATTCAAAGGTCTTGATCAGAGGTGTAATGTTAACTTGATCATGAGAAGGATCCTTATCAAGGATAATACTTCTTTAAGAACCTGCCGTTGATCGGTATCATGAGTAAATCACCATATAAAGTCATAAGGCGATATGCTCTATTTGAATAGACTGTTTCTATTGCAAACGGTCCTTCCCATTTGGGCTGAAATTTGTCTTTGGTTTTGTGCGTCATGATCATTGGTCGTCTGACGGCTAAAACCAAATCTCCTTTCTGGAAGACTCTTTGTTTGACCTTCTTATTGAAGGCTTTTGAGATTCGAGCTTGATACAACTCAATGTGTTGCTGAGCTTGTAACCGCTTCTCATCTAGGGCTTCGAGCTTTTGAAGACGCAACCGATCATTATCCTCTGATGTGATCTTAGTAATAGAGCGACCGTAATGATGACATCTGGATTTCTAACGGTATGATTGCTTCGCACCCGTATACCAGGAAAAAGGCGTATTCCTTGTGGGGGTCCGAACCGTGGTTCGGTAGGCCCAAAAATTTCACTAAGTTTCTCATTCCAATCTCGCTTATTCGAGGAAACGAACTTTTTGAGTAACTTAATGACTGTCTTGTTGAATGCTTCCGCCAAGCCATTAGCGGCTGGATTATAAGCAGTTGAAGTCACATTTTGAATTCAGTATTTATCAAGAACTGATAGAATACGGGCTTGAAAATTGAGGAACGTTATCATGGATGATCCGCCTAGGGACACCAAATCGATAAATAACATGGTGTTTGATGAAATTAACCACGTTAGAAGTTTTGACTTCAACCAGGTATAGCTTCTGCCCACTTTGAAAAGTAATCGGTTATTACTAAGATAAACCAGTGACCTTTTGTTGAAGAGGGGCTGATTGGCCCTACGACATCAATTCCCCATGCTTCAAATGGCCATGAAGCAACAGTTGGGTGGAGCAACTCCGGAGGCTGGGTATGAAGTTCGCATGAATTTGACATGCTTTACACCTTCGTGCATACTAGATGACGTCGGCTATCATGGTTGGCCAATAATATCCAAACTTGTGCAATCTGTCCTTGAGTTTTAGACCTGGCTGATGAGCTGCGCATATGCCGTCGTGTGCTTCTTTGAGCACTTCCAGTGCCTCTGAATTAGAAAGGCAACGGAGGAGGATACCGTCATATGGTAGAGCGTTTTTAGTGTCGGGTCATAGTAAAAACGGAGAGACCTTCGTCTGATAGATGCCGCTTCTTTGGGGTTGTTTGGGAGCAAACCATGCAAAGCTTAATCGATGAGGGAAAATCACCAATCTCTTGGTTCAAGTTCCGTCGAGATGTTATAGACCCCTTTGGTTCTCAACACATGTTTAGAACAAGCAAGGTGTCGTAGTTGCCACCAAAAGGTGATACTTGGTGTCGACTGGCAAGGCTAGCGTTGTTGCTAATGCAGTCAGAGCATCCGCCTTAGTATTCTGAGATCGAGACACGTGCCCGATGTAAAAGCCATCAAATAAATTAGCCATTTCAATGACTGCGTGATGGTAAGACACCAAGTCTTCATGACGGACCTCGTATTCGCCTTTAATCTAATTGATGAATAATTTTGAATCGCCATAAGCTTCGAGGTAGCGTACCCCCATTTCGTGGGCGAGCTGAAGGCCAATAAGTGGAGCATTGTATGCCACATTGTTGGAGCATGATTCCGTCAGGGAAAATGCTCTAGGAAGGACATGATTTTTATGGAGAGATAAACACAACCCCCACGCCGGCAATGATCCTACCTTTAGGACTTATTCGTGATGCTCCATCAAAGAACATCTGCCATACTTCGTCTTCTGAAGTTATATTAGATTCAAAGACTTCATCTAGAATGTCTTCATGAAGTTTTGAGCCTTCTGGAACTGGATGAGTAGCCAAGAACTCTACAAGTGCCTGGCTTTTAACAGCCTTTTGAGGAAAAAAGAACATGTCATACTGAGACAAAAGAAGTGCCCACTTATCTAGTCTGGAATTCAGTGATCCTGGTTTCGTCATGAGTAGACGTAAAGGGTTCACTCTGGAAACGACATGTATGGTTTGACCAACCAAATAATGTCATGTCTTCTGAACGGCAAAAACAAGAGCTAAGTACTCCTTCTCAATAGGATTATAGCGAGATTTCTCCCCTATCAGAGTCCTGCTCAGATAATAAATGGCCTGTTCGTGACCATTGTCGTCTTTTGAGCAAGCAGGGCACCAAGAGAATGGTCCATAGCTTTCACATAAAGCAGGAATGATTTTCCTGATGTGGGAGCTACTAATACTGGAGGTTTTGTGAGATATCTCTTGATATCTGTTGGCCCAAAGGCCTTCCACCCTAGTTTTGATGATGATTAACTCATGTAGTTATGTTTACTAATTATCTTATGATTTTAGTTACAGATCATTGATCAAGATATTAGTCGGTGATTGCTTCAGAAAGAGGAGTTTGTAAGCCTTCACTGGTGATTCAAGAGCCCGAGCGTCAAGATCATACATAGCCTTGCTCGTTGGATCATGGTTTTGGGATCAAGTCGACTTGAAGATGAAGATCGTCAAGAAGACTTAGGTATCCTAATTAGTGTTTAGTGTGTTTAGATCCATTTGTAAAGCTTAATATAGTTGATATGCTCAAGTGCATAACACACACAGGTTTTATGTTTGGATATTGGTTTTCGGTTTTTAGTTTAACCGATATTTGTTTTCATGAATAGATTGATCAAAACAAGTTTAAATAGTTATATGTATAATAGATGTATTCTAGTTATACATGCATGCTTAAACTTCCTTTACAAACTTATTTTGACTATCTTATTCATGTATTGAAAAATCCAAGTTTGATAAAAATACTGTTTTGGTTTTTGGTTAAAAATGTTAAGACACAAAAATAGTTTCATATGCTTGATATTTGAGCCAAACTTTATACACATGTTTACATATCAATGCAAAAAGATAAACTATTTTTTGGTATTTTACAAAGACTTAAAAGAATTTTAGAAATATTTTAACATGTGTTTTTCTGTCCCTGAACAGTGTCTGTCAGGCCAGTTCGGCCGACCGCATGGGTCGACCGAACCATAGGCGGTCGACCCGTACGGTCGACCGACGTGCACAGAACCGTGCACGTCTGGCACACACAGGGACGGTCGGCCGGGCGGCGGCCGACCGGATCTGAGAGCAGTGCTCTCTGTTTATTTGGGTCGAAGGGCGGTCGACCGGTTGCCCCAACGGTCACATTTCTGACCGTTGGCGGTCGGCCGGGCCGGCCGACCGGTAGCCTGTCAGGCTGCCAGATCAGCCTAACGGCTAGTTTTGTTTTGGGGCTATAAATACCCCATCTCTTCATGTTTTTAAGCAAGATTTTCAAGAGCAAAAATTCTCAGTTTTCTAAAGTGTTTTTACAAGTTTTCAAAAGAGTTTAAGTGCCAAAGATCCAACTTATTTGTTTTAAGTGTTTTGTTATTTTCAAAGAAAATAGGTTTTGGGAAATTGGTTTAGTTGTTCTTCATTTCAATATCTATTGGTATTTTCCTAAGAGTTTTTTTTTGATCAAAACATTTGTTTTCCACACTTGAGCTTATCATACTATCCTATTCTATTTAGGATATTTGTGTGGAAAAGAAAAGAGGTTTGTGTTTGAGATATACCACTTGTTGTAAACCCCTTGATTTCTTGTATCTCTTGGTGAGGTTGATTTGGGTTGGTGTTTGCTCCCTCTTTGGTAGAGGTTGAGTTGGTTGGTTTGCTCCCTTTAGTGAGAGGTGGAGTTTGGTTTGTAACCCTCTTCGGTAGAGGTGTTGTGGTTGTTTGGCTACGGGCATACCCCTCGGTTGTGAGGCGGTGTTTGAGAGAGGAGTTTAGTACTCCCTTTGTTGTAACAAATCCTCTTCAGCAGAGGTTCCCTCGGTGGGAGTATAGTGGATTAGAAATCCTTCACGGTGGTGAAGGCGGAATGTAGAGCTAGGGCTCGAACCTCGAAACATATCTTGTTGTTAGCGTTTGATCCATTGTCTCTCTAACCCTCTCTCTTTTAATTGTGCAAAGCATCATTCTTCATTCATATCATTCATATTACTTGTGTTGCCTGCATTATTTCATATTGCTTATCATCCTTATATGCTTGGCTTGTTTGTGTGTGCCTCACTTGTACTTAACCACAAGAGCTTCATATAGCACCTCAACCCATTCAAGGGGAATCAAGAGGAGTTAGTCTAGAGCCCTTCACGGGAATTCGGCTACACTTGTGTGTTGTATTAAGTGTGTTACAAAATTTGCATTAGCTTCCGCATTTAGAGCATTTAGTTTCTATATTAGCACATTCACCTATTCACCCCCTCTCTAGGTGAATTACAATTGGCATCAGAGCACTTTCAATTGGTATCAGAGCCTACGCTCCTGATACTTAGGCTTAACATCCTAGGAGTGAGATCCATTTGTTTGCTAATCTATTGTTTGCATTTGTTTGTTTGCACACTCATATAGTTTACCATGGACTTCATGACCCCACCTAGTTTTGACCCTTCCAACATTGTTGTTTGGAAGTATAGGATGTCCATGTACCTACAAGCCCTAGTTACAAGGTTCTACTTTGCCTTTAACAAAATTATTTGAAAGAAGAAAACTAGAAAGCCTTTCATACCAAGCTCTTAGAGCTTGTTTTAAACCATATAATGCTTTATCAAGTTTGGAAACAATTTGGATGAACATGATCTACAAAACCGGGAGGTTGTTCAACATAAACTTCCCATCAATAAAACTATTAAAAATGCACTTTTTGCATCCATTTAAAAAAGTTTAAAATTTTTAAAAGATGCATAAGCTAGTGTGATCCGTTTGGCTTCAAGCCGTGCTACGGGTGCAAAGGTCTCCTCAAAGTCGATTCCTTCAACTTGAGTGTAACCTTGGGCCACTAACCTAGCCTTATTCCTAATAACATTTCCTGACTCATCCAACTTGTTCCTTAAAATCCACTTAGTACCAATTATTGGTCTATCATGGGGTCTAGGAATAAGGTGCCAAACTTGATTGCGCTCAATTGGTTGAGCTCTTCTTGAATAGCTAGCAACCAATATGAGTCCACCCTCGACTTCGAGGATGTTTTGGGTTTAAAATGAGATATGAATATAAAATTATCACACAATTCATGGAGTTTGGAGCGAGTAGTTACCCTTTGATACATCACCTATGATGAGATCTTTGGGATGATTTGTAGCGTATCTCCAATCTTTAGGAAGTGGTTGAGAGTTTTCCACTTCATCCTTTGAACTTCACCAATGGGTTCTTGCTTATCTCCTTGGATGGGTGAGTCCTTCAAGGATATTTTCTCCATGTTCTCACCTAATGAGTCAATTTCTACAACATTCTTAACAATAGCATTAGATTCTTCAAACTAACATGCATAGTTTCTTTAATAGTATGAAATGATTTATTGAATACTCTATAAGCTTTGCTAGTACTAGAATAGCACAAAAATTGCTTCATAAGCCTTAGCATCAAATTTACCCAATTATCTTTTGTATTCAAAACAAAACATGCATCCAAAAACTTTAAAGTATGAAACATTTGGTTTTCTTAAATGATAAATTTCAAAAGAGGTTTTGAAAGTATTTTTGCACAAATAAATACGGTTTGATATGTAGCATGCGGGTTTACGGCCTCGGCCCATAAGTATTGAGAGAGATCATATTCAATTATTATAGTCCTAGCCATTTCTTGAAGAGTTCTATTCTTCCTTTCAACTACTCCATTTTGTTGTGGAGTCTTAGGACATGAAATTTCATGCTTATTCCCTTTTCATCACAATAAGTCATGAAGAGTTGGTTAACAAACTCACCACCTCTATCACTTCTTATCCGTAAAATCAAAAATCCTTTTCTTTTCAACCTTTTTCAAAAAATCTTAAAATGCGAAAAAGTTTGATCTTTGTGCTCTAAAAAGAAAACTCAAGTGAAAAGAGAAAAAATCATCAACTAAAACAAAAACATATCTACTTCTATTTAAGCTTTTAGTTTTAGTTGGTCCAAAAAGATCCATGTGAATCAATTCTAATGCCTAGTTGACATGATATCCTTGATTGGTTTGAAAGAAGACTTGGTTTGTTTCCCAAGTTGGCACGCACCACAAATGCGGTCTTTTTCAAACTTCAAATAAGGAATACCCTTCACAATTCCTTAGAATTAATTCTAGCAAGGTGATCAAAGATGCATGTCCTATCTTCTATGCCATAACCATGAAATCTCATCAAGGCATTCAAGCATTTAGCAGAACAATCCAAATTAAGTATGTCAATATATAGACATTATTTTCACGAAATCTGGTAAGAATACAATCATTGTTTTGCAGTCAAAAATTTTGTAAGAAGATTCATCAAACACAACTTTGAGACCATGATCACATAGTTGACTTATGCTAAGCAAGTTATGTTTAAGTCCATTAACAAGAACAACATTTTCTATAAAGGAGATATACCAATCTTAATGTACCTATACCGATGATGGTGCCCTTGGAGTCATCTCCGAAGGTGACGGTGCCCTTCATCGTACCTTGATAGGGTTGTGAAACTGTTGATGTCCCATGTCATATGCCTTGAACAACCACTATCAAGGTACCACCGCTCCTTACGTCTTGGAGTCTTGGTGTGTACCTACATCAAATAATTAGGACTTGATTTTGGTACCCATATTTTCTTGGGTCCTAGAGAGTTAGGTTCGAACCCACACAAGATTATTTGTCCTATTTATATGATCATAGCAAAATTTAGCCAAATAGCCATTCCGGCCACAATAAGTACATTTATAAATTCTACTATATTTAAAAGCATAATGAGCATGTGGCTTACGAACATGTGAATTGTGAGCATGAGTAGTTTTAACATGAGTGTCATGTGAAGTGTTAGCATGATGAGCATGTGAATTTTTGGCATGAGTTGTTTTATCATTTTTAGCATGTGGAGTGTGCATATGCTTCTTTGAAAACATTTCTTCTAATTTATTAGTGTTAAAAGCACATTCTTTTAAAGCATTTCCAAAATCATTGATTTTAGTTTTTAACAAGGATAATTCATTTTCATCAATTTTTAAAAATTTAGCTTTACAAGCAACTTTATAATCATCAACTCTCTTTTTGTTGCAATAAGATTAGAAGAAAGTTCATCCTTTTTTTGAAGAAATTGCAAGTTGATTTTTAAGCATCTCAATTTCCTTTTTCAATTTTGAAACCTCTACCTTTTTATCATCAAAACTTTCAGAAAGTTCAACAAAAGCATGTACTAACATTTCTCTACTTATTTCACTTTTATCATCAAGAGGTTGAGTAGTTACCTTGGATGTGTTTGCCATGAAACACATATTTGCCATGTTGACTTCATCTTCAGATTCACTTTCCGAGTCCCAAGTGGCTTTGTATACCTTCTTTTCACCGGCCTTTTGCTTCAAGGAGGAGGTCATCTTTTTCTTGAAATCGAGACAATCGGCCATGATGTGTCCGGGTTTCTGACAGTTGTAGCATATGATGCTTTTCTCCTCCTTCCCCTTCCCATCGTCTTCTATAGTTGAGCTTATTCATACGGTATATTCTCTTTACATTTCTTACAAAGAGAGATAGCTGTTCATCATCTTCTTCATCTTCTTCATCATCGTAGTTGGAAGAGGAAGACTTGAAAGCTATTGACTTTTCTTTTGAGGTACCGCATCTTCTCTAGCCTTCTTCTCCATCTCATGAGTCTTAAGGTTTCAATAAGACTTATGAGCTCCATCTCATCCTTGTCATTCAACTCCTTCAGGTGGTAGCTTTGATTTTCCATGACGAAGAAAGAGCACGAATCACCTTGTGCACCTTTGGTCATTGCTTATTTCATTACCTAGAGAAGAAAGAGCATTAGTAATCTTAGCATACTTGGTAATCATATTACAACAAAGTCATCTTCTAGCATTTTAAAACTTTCATATTGGGAACGCAAGAGATCTATTTTAGCTCTCTTGACTTGTGATGTTCCCTCATGAGTGACCAATAAGTGTACCAAATCTCAAAGGCAGATTTGCAATAGATAACTCGTGTTAAGTCATCCTCATTCAAAGCTAAAAGTAGGGCATTCTGAGCCTTTGAATTAGCTTTCATATTCCTTGAAGGTAAGTTCGGACCAAGTGTCCTCCTCACTTTCGGGTCGACTATAAGGCTTGGTCAAGGGCTTAGCAACTAAACTACCTAGAGATTGTGGAAAGATAGTCATCCTAACTTTCCATATGGAAAAGTTGAGTCCATCAAATTTGGGAGGGGTCTTAATGTTGTCGGCCATCTTTACTAGTGAATGAATGAAGATATGAAAATTATGATTAGCAAATTTTAGGATCTCTCTAAGGATGTGAAGCCAAAAAATAGAGTCTTAGCTCTGATACCAATTGAAATCACCGAGAGGGGGTGAATAGGGGATAATGCTAATCAATGCACAAATTAATAATGTTATGATGCAACGATCACCCGAACAAGACTAGAAGCCGAATACCCCGTGAAGGGCTCTGAACTCCTTCCTCGTGATTCCTCTAGAGAAGAGTTTGAGGTGCGTAATGCAATCTTTTTGTATGAGTATTGATCGACAGTATAGCAATGAATATAAAGCAAGTAAATAAAGAAAATAAACCAATCGCAAACACTGAGATTTGTTTCGAGATTCGAACACCCAGCTCTACGTCCCCGCCTCACCCAGAAGATTTTCAACCACTATAACTTTCAAAAAGAATTACATCCACAAGGGAGTACCCAACTTCTCAATCACACTTCTCTACTCCAGAGGTAGTGAGCCACAAATACAAGAATATCTTGGTGATCAAAGACCACAAACCCTCTTTTGAAAAACTTTTTCCCTTACAAAAACCCTAGAGAATAATGTGTAGGATTGAAGCTCAAGTTTTGTAAGTGAAAAAGAATGAAATTGAAGAGAGTTTTTGAACAAAAAACTTCAGTAAAAAAGAGAGAATTTTGAGTACAAAAACTGAGAGTAAAAACTTCTTTGAAAACCTTTAACTTGATTTCTTTTGCAAAGGATTGTTGTAATCACCTCAACCCTAATCATCCCTATTTATAAGATAAAGGTAGGGATTAAAGAGTAAACTGTTATAATGAATATTAAGAAAGATAGACCCAAATCCAGCCCCCAAATTTGTTTAGAGAGAAAAATCACGTTTTAAAATGTGTTTAAAAAACTAGCCGTTTAGGCTGAAATCAAGCTCACGGTCGACGGCTGGTCGACCGGTTTTCAAAAAATATAACCGTTGCCAGCCCACGGTTGACCGCCCGGTCAACCGTAACAAACAGAAACATGGGTGACTGTCGTCGGCCGAAGGTCGGTCGACCGACATGGGGTCCGTCGACCGCCCGGTCGTCCGGGAGACGTGCAACACATGCACGCATCCAAACAGTCAGAAGCGCAGTAGACCGCCCGGTCGACCGTTTTGACCTGAAACAGATCCGGTCGACCGCCCGGTCGACCACAACAGGCAAAACAGTTCTTTTGAAAATCGTTTTGAAGATCTTGAATATTTTAAAATTAATTTTGATCAAAACCTGGTATATTATATAAAATAGAGTTTGTTAGTATTAAAATATGTTTAAAAATATTTTGTATATAGAAGAAATTTCTTTTAAAAAAATCATTGCACAAAATCTTGTGTGTGGGGAATTTTGAGCTTCAACACATACACTATTCTTTAACACACTAAAATTATAAAAATTGAAAAAGAATTCTCTAAGCCGCGTTACACCAGGCTAGAGTCTTCTCTTCTATCAAACGTTCCTATTGCGCCATTTGCTTTTTTAGCATCATAATCCTAGCAATAGCTTAGAAATGGCCATCACAACTAGTCCAAACCTGAAACTCATTCTTAAATAACTTATTAGTACCATATAGCTTCTATGTGTTTGTTATCATCAAAACATAAACAAATAGAGAGTGTAACTCTTGGGCCAACAGGCTGTCATAACTGTAGGGTATTGCGACTCTAGATATGGTATTTCAGAGACACCTTCTTCATGTACCAAGACTTCGCCAAGGCCGGGCTATAATCCGGATCTGGGGAACTATAGGGAGTGTCCGTGCAATGCTCGTCTGCCCCTACGCAGCTCCCGTCCCCTTCCGATCATGTAACGGATGCAGAGGGCAGATATTTGCGATACGCTTCTTTTGTGATATTTTACCGAGCTTGCACTGACAGTTAATCAAAAACTAATCGTCGGGCTGGAGAAACGGCGGGGATTGGTCCTAGCCGGCAATGGACTAAGTGGACTGTCACCAATGACATCCCACTTGTTGACAACAGAAGGGAGAAGTTTGGAAAGATTCCGACTTCTGTTTGCTTGTCAAGAATTGATTGCTAAAATAAAGAAACAATCAATGAGTTTAAGAATTTACCGTGTAGCTTGTGGCTAACGGGTCGTGTCCACAAGGAGGGATGCGATGGAAGCTTTTCGGTGAATCGTTTTAAAACAAGGAATTGTGTTCGTTTTTTTTATGAAAAAGAGAATGGAAAGAAAGAGATGAATGAAAGAAAAATTGCAACTTTTAGAAAAGGTTTTGGAGAAGGTGATTGAGAAAACTTGAAAATTGTTATGGTTTGTAATAATAAAGAAAGTCTGGGCTCATTTTCTCACTTCTCAATTGTTCATTCTTCTCTTAAAATGTTAAGTCCCTCAAATGATCATTTGCACAAACTTAGAGTTAACTGTTAGAAAGCTTTAAGTAAAGCACATAAGATGTTAGAAGAGTTGAGTCTTTTTTCTTCAAGAAATCGTAGAATCGAATATTAAAACATCAAATGCGAAGAAGTAAATCAATAAAAACAATTCAAGAGATGTTCATGAAAGAATTGTGAATTCAACTATCCATACCCATCCTCATGTGCCTTCAAGAACACTTTCAAAATGAAAGGCTTTTAAGTGAGGCATGCATAGAGTCGTCGGGTTTTCTTTTAAAAACAGAAGAGACGAAGAAGAACAAGAGAGGTGATGATAGCTAGCCCAGAAACCGTTTAGTTATCCATAGAAAACAACAAAGAAACATACACATATGCAAACCACACCGTACTGCAAGTTGGAAGAGAAATTGGCTCGACTTTTGTATTGCTGTCACTTCAATCTTCAAGTACATGCTCTCAGTCCTCTCTCTCACAAGTTTTGATACGGGACTACAATTAAAAGCAAGATTACAACTCTTGTTCTAGCTAACAAACAGCGTAAATCCTAAAGAAATAAAATGCAAAACTTAATCCTAGTCTTCGCTGCATTTTTCCCT
The DNA here is from genome assembly GCA_038442645.1 of Agave tequilana. Taxonomy (NCBI): domain Eukaryota; kingdom Viridiplantae; phylum Streptophyta; class Magnoliopsida; order Asparagales; family Asparagaceae; genus Agave; species Agave tequilana. The sequence continues at coordinate 139,195 of JAVJIF010010811.1, forward strand.
GCTGAAAACAGTTTTTATAGGCAAAAACCTAAAGGATAGGATCCCGGGAAGATGGGGGAGCAAACACTCCCCCAACTGAATCAGGTAGGCCGCGAAAACGCGGCTTGGGCTGCGTTTCAGTGGCCCTGGTGTGGCCAGGTGGCACACAAAAGGGGGGACTTCCTGGTTTTCTGTTTAGCTCGTATCTGCTGCTGGTTTTCTGGTATCTGCTCCAAGCTGTTGACGAAACAGCCTTGATTCTCTGGCTTCAACCGCTTGATTCAGGGGGGATTTTCTCAACCTCTTGATATGCCTAGATTTAGCCCTGATTTCTTCATTTCAATTTATTCTGAATTATTCAGAATATGGTGGGCTTTGGGCTTGTTTCTCTTTTCTTTCTTTGAGACTTGGGCCTACATTTAGCAAAGAAAAAGACAACTTATTAATATAATTTATTTGCTAACAAGTGTGGTACAGTGACAATATAAATACAATGTATGTGACAAATCACAGCCCCACACTTATCTTTTGCTCGCCCTCGAGCAAAACATCAGACTAACTCGAATCAATTATTAGACACTTTCGCAGTCACTCGATTGCACTGAGCATGTGCAACAAGCCGTAAAACTCTAGGTTACCCCTAGAGGACGAGTTTGTCTCGTGAGGGTTTCAGCGGATTACACCACAAAATCTAAAAGAAAGAGGAAAAAAAAGTTATTATTTTGAAAAGCTTTTTTTTCTTCTTCTTCTCTTTTTTTTTGGAAGGAGAAATATTTGAAGTATATTTGTGAGAGATTAAGTAATCTATAAGTTATAGGAATATCAAATTTATCATTCTAAACTTAGTCTCTATTCATAAACATGTCATCATTAAAGTAAGGAGTCAAATTGTACTTCTCATCTAGTCTATTAATTACCCTGAGTCGTATGCACCATCGTAACTGTGAAGTTTAACGGGTTCTTCAACATTAACTCCTATGCCTTATATTTATTTATTTTTTTGTGAAATTTATTCCTCAATTTCATTAGGCTTTCTAATCTGCCCATGTAAAAGCATTCAGTCGGTGACACCCAAACCGGACAGTTTTAGGGCACCAGGTGAGAAAACACCCCTAAGGACTTAAACACTCGAGCAGATAAGGCCACGAAAACTAAGGTTTTTATTTATACGATGTACCCCTTTTTGGCGTGAATACTTATGCTTCATGAGGCATAAATACCCAAGCTTAATCAGAGGATACACATTTTTTTTCAAACTTATCTAATTATCTTTTGCATAAATACTAAGGCTTGCTTAGGCCAAAGCACCTAGCTAATCATAATTGTATATTTTTTTATAAGGCATAAGAGTCTCTGTTTTAAACCCTAAGGTGAAAGTGTATTTGTGTGCATATGTCATCAAGGTAAGTATCAAGACTAAATTACTTCCCAAATTTTCTTCTTGACCCTAAAAATCAAACAAGTTATCTTATTTGACAAGTGCAAGAAAACTAATTATGATTCTCCTATTCCTTAAAATGACTTAAATCTTACAAAAAATATATCAAAATTGTCTACCATTTCAAAAAAGTTTTTTTTATATAATCAATTTTTTTATTTTTTATTTTTTTATCAGTCATGTTAGAACCCTCCCCCACATTATCTCATGCATTGTCCCCAATGTATTAAAAGAAATGTATAAGTTCATGAAATAAAATGAAAAGGAGGAAGTTACCGATACACTGGGTCAAAAGACCCATTGCAGTTTCATTTACCGGCACCGATTCCAGAAAGGTTAAAGCGTTGACCATTTACCTTAAAGTCATTTCCATTCTTGGAGTCACTGATCTCAACTGCACCGTGTGGAAACACGGTTTTACAACGATGGCCCAGTCAATCTCGATTTCAATTTCCTGGAAAAGATGAAGCCTAGAATTATAGAGCAAGACTTTTTGTCCAGGGACAAAGGTTTTTTCTGATGATGGCTTGTCATGAAAAACTTGACTCTATCTTTAGTGTTCCTAGCATTTTCATAGCCTCATTTCTCAATTCCTCCAATTCGGAAAGTTGTAATTTCGAAGGTCACCGGCCTTAGTCAAGTCAAAATTCAACTGCTTGATTGCCAATAGGCTCGGTGCTAACTCAACGGGTAAGTGACAAGGTTTGCCATAGACTAATCTATAGGGAGACATTCCTAGAATCGTCTTGAAAGTGGTCCTGTAGGCCCATAGAGCATCTACAAGTTTGATGGACCAATCTTTCAGTTTTTGGTTTTATAGTTTTCTCCAATATAAGTTTTGACTTGTCTATTTGAAACCTCAACTTGCCCACTGGTTTTGAGGATGATTAGTTTGTGTGGACAACTTGTGAGTTATGGCATACTTTCGCATAAGGGCTTCAAAAGATCTATTGCAAAAGTGAGTGCCATTATCACTGATGATAGCCACGAGGAGTTCCGAAGCGGGAAAAAATGTTCTCTTCAAAAACTTTATGACAACTTTGTTATCATTAGTTTTACAAGGAATGACTTCTACCCACTTGGACACGTAATCCACAGCAACAATATGTATTGGTTCCCAAATGAATTAGGAAATGGACATAAAGTCGTGCCCAAAACACAAAGAGTTCCTATTTCTAGGATTGGGTTGAGGGGCATCATATTTTGGTTTGAAATCCTTCCTATCATTTGGCATCTAGGGCACGTCTTGCAAATTCATAAGCATCCCTTGAACAAGAGTGGGCCAATAAAACCCACTTTGTAGCACTTTTTTCAGTTAGTTCTGGGGACCAAGTGTCCACCGCATGCAAGTTGTGACAGAAGGATAGAACACTCTTAACCTCCTCATCGGGATTGCATCTCCTAATAATTTGGTCGGAACAGTACTTGAAAAGATACGGTTCCTCCTAAAAGAAATACCGGACTTGAGATAAGAACCGGTAAACATCATTTTTGGACCATGAGACTGAGTTTTGATTTGTGATAAGTATTCACTATATCAGCAAACCAAGGTTCCCTAGAGATAGCTAAGAGGTGTTCATCAGGAAAATCCTCATTGATGGGTAATTCGTTGCATGGAGAATTAGGGATCCGTAAGAGGTGGTCAGCAATGACATTTTCCTACGCCTTTCTTATCTCGAATCTCAAGATCGAATCCTTAAAGAAGGAGAATCCAATGAATGAGTCGGGCCTTAACTGCATCCTTCATCATGAGTTACCTAAGCGCAGAATGATCGGTGAAATGGTAGTTTTTGGACCCTAGTAGGTAGGATTGAAACTTCTCTAAGGCAAACACTACTGCCAAGAATTCCTTCTCAATCGTAGTGTAGTTTTAGTGAGCATCGTTTAGAGTCCTACTAGAGTAGTAGATCACATGCTGCTTGTTATCAATGCGTGTCCTAGGACAGCGCCTATGGCAAAATTGGAAGCATCGCACATGATCTCAAACGGCTTAGACCAATCCGGTGCAGATATGATTGGTGTAGAAATAAGCTCTCTCTTAAGCTTCTCCCAAGAATTTATGCATTCAGCATCGAAAGTGAAGGACACATCCTTAGCTAACAAATAGTCAAGGGCCTAGCAATTTTGCTAAATCCTTGATAAATTGTCGTAAAACCAGTGGTCCTAAGAAGGATCTAAGTCCTTAACGCATTTGGGCATGGGAAGCTTAGCAATAACCTCAATTTTGGCTCTATCCACTTCAATTCCTTTCTTAGAGATTTCATGACCCAAGACAATTCCATGTTTTACCATGAAGTGGCATTTCTCCCAGTTCAGTGTCAAATTTTTCTCTGCACAACATTGGAGGACGGTTCTAGATGGTGGAGACATTGAGTGAATGAATCTCCGTAGATGTGAGAATCATCCATGAAGATTTCTAAGAAGTGTTATACCATATCAGAGAAAAGACTCAACATGCAACGTTGAAACGTTGCGGGGCATCGCATAAGCCGAAGGGCATTCGACAATAAGCAAATATCCCAAATGGACATGTGAACGTAGTCTTCTTGGTCCTCAGGAGCGATAGGGATCTGGTTATAGCCCGCCGAGTAACCGTCCATGAAACAGTAATACTCATGACCCGCCAAATGTTCAAGCATTTGATCAATGAGGAAGTAGAAAATGGTCTACGAGTTGCAGCATTTAGTTTCCTATAGTCAATGCAAAGTCGAATCTTCGTGGGAAGTCGAGTTTGAACCAACTTTGTTCTCGTTTTTCACTACGGGGTTGAAACCAAATCTTTGGGACTGTTGTGGGACAGAACTGACCCATTGGCTATCAGAAATAGGATAAATTATCCCATTGTCTAAGAGTTTTATGATTTCAACATGACCGCCTCTTGCATTATAGGGTTTAACCTACGCTGCGGGTCTCTCTTAGGTGTGGCGTCTTCATTGAGATGAATGCGATTGTGAACGATGGTTTGACTTAATCCCTTGATATCAGTCATAGTCCACCCCATGGCTTCCCTATGTTTCTTAGATAGCTTTTAGATCTTCTTCTTCCCCGTCATTAAATGGGAGGTAATGATGACAGGAAAGGTCTCTTGTTCACCTAAATAGGCGTACTTGAGATGCGCAGATAGGGCTTTCAATTTCTAAGGACGAGGAAGGCTCACTAGAAGGACTAGTAAATCTGTTGGCTCCATTGTTGGTGAAATAGGGTTTGAAGCCCAATTCACGGCAGAATCTACCACCTGATTAAGATTAAAGTCGTCAGACTCTAACCCGAACTCACTCTCCATTTCTGATTCCAATTCTTCCCCATGTTCATTGTTCAAGTTCTCAATAAGGTGACTTCAAATGTTTGGTCCTCGATATCGCTGGGGTTTGTTTTCCTAGATTGAAGAAAATTGACTTCTCTAGTCATGTCCCCAAAGGTTAACCTCATAGACCCATTCCTACAATTGATGATGGCATTAGCAGTAGCAAGGAATGGTCGACCTAGGATGACAGGAGTTTGAGCCTACGATTGGAGTTGGACACAGGTTGTGTCTCCAGAACTATGAAATCGACAGGGTATATGAACTCTCCTACCCGGATCAGGACATCATTAATCTCCCTTTTGGAACTTTAACAGAACGGTCAGCCAGTGGGATGGTGACTCGAGTTGGACTAGATCGCCCAACCCGAGTTGGTTGATAAACAGAGAATGGAAGCAAGTTGATACTTGCCCCCAAGTCAAGAAGTGCACGACTAATCTCGGCTTGTCCTATTATGTAGGCAATGGTGGGACTACCTGGATCTTTGTACTTTGACAGGGATAGGACCCGATAATAGGTCACTAATATTAGTGGCTAGGAGACCTTCTTAGGAACATTAGTTTTTCTCTTCTTGGTGCCCATGTCCTTAGAAACTTAGCATAGGAAGGAACTTGTTGGATGGCATCAAGAAGTGGCACATTTATCTTCACTTGGTTAAACATCTCGATTATCATGTCCATGTGCGGATTTTGTTTGTTTGTTTTTCAACCTATTAGGAAAGTACATAGGCTGGTGCACCTGGCTGGCTGACTTGTCTTTTTTCAGACTCATCAGAATTGGAAGAATTGGATTTGATGAGGGTGAGACTTGATTGTGTTGTGCTGAATGGGATTAGGTGGTGTTGATACTTGGTTATCAACTCTCTTTCCTGCCTCAATGTATGGATAGCATGACATTGATTGAATGAAGGATCCTCAGCCAAATGAGCTTGTTGGGAATTCCTCAGATTGGTTGACTGGCTGACTAGGCAGGGTACCCTTTGTCTCTCATTCTGTGAGTTGGCTAGTTGACTAATTTGAACCTCTAACCTCTGAATGGTCTGCATGAGAGAGTCTTGGTTTTTCATATATCTCTCCATGTTTCTTTCAAAGTCAGTCATTCTCCTTTCTAATTGAGGATTCTGGAAGGGAGGACTGTTGAGCTTGGTTGGAAAAGTTTTTGTTGATAATTCGGAAAGTTGGGTGATGATTGGGAGAATTATTATGGAAATTGGAGAAGTTGGGTTGATGATTGGAAGAATTATACCATGATTGAAGTGGCTAGCATGATTGGATCGTGAATGGTCATTGTTGTTTTGGTCCATGAGAAATTAGGGTGATTTCTCCAGCCGGGATTGTACGTTGGTGCGTATGATTGTTGTTTGGCCTGAAAGGCCGCATTCATCGGTTCATGGTAGATTGGTGAGCCTGAACACTGGGCACTCTCGAACACATGATCATGGCTTGACAGTCAGTGTATGTACTCGGGGGTGGAAATTGGTTTGGGCTGACTTGATTGACTGGACTTGGTTCTTTTCGTTTCTAGAGCTTCCAGTCTTCTAACCAAATTAGCTAACTTAGCCTCATTAGCGATAGCGATTCGATGGAATGGAGACCTCCTTTTGAGAGATGGAGTTAGGATTCCTAGAGGTCTCATTAGGAGCCCATTGGATGGTCTTCTCAGCCAAATTTTCATACACATCCCATCCTTCATCTTCATCATTCTGCAAGAAACCCCCTTGGCACATACTTTCTAAGAGGGTTTTAGTGGAATAGTCTAAACCATCATAGAGAATTTGGCATTGTCGCCATTCTCTATTCCATGGTGTGGACATTGGACAAGGAGGTCCTTTAAAGCGTTCAAAGTACTTCCAGAATGGTTTCACTAGGTTCTTGCTTGATTGCATGATCATCTTCCTAATGAGAGCGTTTTATGGATAGGATAGAATTTCTTCAAGAAAACCTTGATGAACCATCCCAAGACGTGATGGAACCGGCTGCTAAGCTGTAGAGCCACTTCTTTGCTAGGTCCTTAAGTGCGAATGGGATAAATCTCAACCTAATAGCGTCGTCTACAAGGTGTGTGATTTTCATCATTAGACATACCTCCTCAATTCTCTTATGAAGAAGTAGGCATCTCCG